>CM042820.1:15503380-15645880 GCA_009982885.2 Hyles vespertilio
TTAAATTTTCTGCCGTACAGATGACGACACCGTCGTTTTGGTTGCTATTAGTATGTGTGCTATGTAGCTGGAATCCTTCCAGTATCGGTAGATTAGTAACTTTCCTCAGCCAACATTCTGTTAGAACTATTATATCGACTTTAGTTTTTATCATATGTAAAAGTAATTTTAATTGCTCAAAATTTTTATTTATACTGCGTATATTTATATGTAGCAATTTTAAATCACTATTTGATGTTATAAAATACTTATGACAATCATCAGGGCTGCAATTAAATGAGTTACCTGAATATAATTGTTTAAGTTCCTTATAGATCAAGTTTAACGTAGTCATTTTGAGGTCTATAATTATTGCAAATATAATAACAAGAACACAATAGATTTAAATCAATGTAACGGTATCTAAAATATTTTGAGATATTTCTAATGAGGAAAATACATATTTCATTTCTTACTAGGATGTGCTGTTGATATGCGTGTAATATGTATAGTGTTATATAATTTGTTCGTTTAAGTAAAATAGTAACAATAGTTTCCTGTGCGTTAGTTAACGGAATATGACAATATTTATAAGATAACATTAATAAGATTAGAAACAAGATATTTTGACAAATGGTGATGTAGTAATATAGAAAGTGATATCCTAGTCATGTGTTCTTCACGAGGTCCTGTAGGCATTTTTCAGCTATTATTAGAATTTGTTTTGTACCTTCTTCCTTGCGAAGAAATATGTTCCCGTTTGAGATCCAACAGAATTTGTAGTTGTTGTTTTTGGCAAACTGTCGACTTAGGTAGAAAAGCTTCTTATGACTAAGTGGTAGATTTGTCTGTGAAGGAAGTGGAATGCGCGGGGATTTTCAGCCTTAAGTTCTCCGATGACCTAAGAGACCTCGAATGTGAATCATGAAGAAATTCAAAGCGATTTTTAAGATATGAGGGAGTGAGGGGATTGAAAAGTATATTATAGAGAAGAAAAAGAATGCGTGTATTCCGGCGAAGCCTTATTGGTAGCCACTTGAGCTTTGTACGAAAATCGGAAACATGATCATATTTGCGTAATCCAAATATAAATCTGATACAAAAGTTTTGAAGACGCTCAAGTTTATTAAGTTGCTCCTCGGTGATATTAAGATAACTGACATCCGCATAATCAAGGATGGGGAGAAGAAGGGATTGAGCAAGCGATATTTTTGTGGCAATTGGTAGAAAATTGCGTAATCTCCGCAAGGACCCAGCCGAGGCGAATAGCTTCCTACTCAACTCTCGGATCTGTGGACCCCAGGTGAAATTTTGATCAATGTAGATGCCAAGATTTTTGACGCTGTCACTGTAGGGAATACTTACTCCATTACAGATGACAGGTGAAATAAGCGACCAGTTAACTTTAGAAATCAACCTGGGGCTGCCGACTACAATGACCTGCGTTTTGGATGGATTTATCATAAGTCCATATTCTTTACTCCAGTCACTTATCAGTTCAATATCCTTATTAACTGCCGAGACAGCGTAATTTAACCGGTGAAGAGGAGCCTGAGAATAGATTTGGAGATCATCTGCATAAAGGTGGTAGAAAGATCGAAGTTTGGTTGAAATGTTAGTTTTTTTTAATGTTTCGAAGGGGCCCCAAATGCTTTTGTGCCCGGGGCCCCATCATAGGTAAAGACGGCCCTGCTCGACGCGGCCGCCCAAATGTTTACGGTGGTCGCGGGTTCGAATCCCAGGGCACACCTCTGACTTTTCGGACATATAGTTAAAATCAGTGCTGTTATTGGTAATTATTGCAGTGAACATTTGGTCCCTGTGACCAACCGCCGGTGTCTTTGCGAGTTGGCAAAGCAAATTGGTTTCAACGACGCTGTGGCCGCATCTTACACCGTGCAGGACTGCTTGTCGATATTCAGACATTTAGTAAGTATTTTATTGTTATTCACTACACTCTTGCTAGCACTGGATCTAGGACCTGCGCAAAAGTTTAGCGTTTTTTTGTAGACGGTTTCTCGAATTAGTGACCTCAAACAGGTATAAAAAATAATGAGAATGATCCACGATAAACAGCTGTAAATGTTCTAATGTATTTGTTTTGTGTTACATAATCTACAGCTGGGTTAATTCAATCATTATATCATTGGTATAAAGATTCATTTTGTAAATCAAAAATTATAATTGAAACTGTAATAGATGTAATTTAACTTTTTATTTATGCCGCACTTGCTGTCTGTGAGGTACTGGCATAATATTCAATGTCATTTCACTCAGTTTTATGTTTTGATTTATTGACATAATAATATATTAATATTTCTTTATAATGTACCGTAATAAAAAGTGCACACGTACTCGTGCACACGCCTGTATTTTTACAATTTGTTTGCGTGTATACGCACGTGCCCGCGTGCGTGTATACGCACGTGCCCGCGTGCGTGTATGCGCACTGCCCGGGTGCGTACGTGCGTGCGTATCCATGTTGTGAGCGTGGCGTCGTGTCGCAGCAAGCGGACACGCTGCGGCGCGAGACGCGGTTCGTGCGCTCGCTGCAGCTGAGCACGCGCGTGAAGGTGCCGCTGCCGCACATGCTGGCCGTGCTAGTCAAGGACCACGCCAACCAGCTGCAGATGCTCACACAGGTACAAACACATAATATATCGCATAATATAACGACGCACGAAAGCGTTTTTGTCGTATCTCCAAAAAGGCGTAATGCGTTTTATAAATTATTTAATTCAGAAAAAAATATCGCATTTAATTTCCTCGTGAAAATGTAAAGGTTTATTTTAAAATGTTATTACTAAAAAAATGGTATTCCTAAGTCTACTAGTTTAGAGGTTATTCATTTTTTTAATTTTTTTTTGTTATGGTGATAATTGCATTTTTCGTGTTACCACAAGATTGCTTTCTGCCGTCGATATACATATCGCAACCCCGGTGCAAACACTGCCACTTATGCAAAAATGCAACTTTCCAGGAGATGAATTTGAAACTTTGACATTATAAAAAAATGTGATATTTCAAGACATTGACAAGATGAATAATAGCTTATATTAAAATATCAACTTTAACATACTGTTGATAAAATAATGACTACATAATAGTTTAAAAATATACTATAAGATTATTTTTAGCCTTCCAATCTTTTAAATGTTATATACAACGTTGATGCGACCGATGGGCATTAAATTACACTATGTATGCTATACGTCCTTGGTATGAATTCGGCACGGCAGAAAAATTAATAATACCAAAAATGAGATTTTGTTTGTTTCAAACAAACTAAATAGCTTCCAAATAAGAGTAAAACGCGACCATCCTGTGTAAATTAATTTCATTGACCTGTAGATACGAATAGATAACAAATTGGCAACGTCGCGTGCGGCGCGTGTTATTGTCGTGTACTTATTATTGTGTAAGAGCGGCAACAACGCGCAGATTTTAGTACGATCTATTTGATCTAATTGATTTTTAGTACAGAGCTTCAAAATGGTACCTAGTATATGCAGTTTAAAGAAATGCCCATCGGTCGCATCAACGTTGTTGTATATGTGACAATGTTGCTCCGGGGCCGGGGTGCAATACACACACATCGTCAACGTTGGCTGTTCGAGAAGCCGTGTTCCAGAAACGAGAGGCCAAGTGTTCAAGACATATCTTTGTATGTACTTTCCACAAGTACTTGTTTCCGGGAGTCGATGTTTGTGAGACCGCCAAGAAAAACCCATCGTAGTTTTTTATAATCACGCCACAAGACTCGTTTAAACTTTGGGCTCAGAAGTATGTATGTAAATTTTCGGTGTAGACTCAAGCATATTACATACATACCGACGAAGTTCTAAATGACTCATTTTTTTTTCCAACGCGATTTCTTTTGGTTTTCTCCTGAGCAAAATGCAGAATGACGTATAAGTTAAATTTTGTCTGAGGTTTGCGGTTGATTTTATGAATTATTATTATAATAATTATTCTTGGTTCTTTGTTATGTTTAAGGGCACTGCTGACATCGTACTAGACTCGTGCGTGGACTATTGGAACGGGCGCGACCTCACTCCCATATCCCCCTCGGACCGCAAGAAGATTATTGACTTCTACCAAAGAAACTCTCTCACCGCATACTGTACTGCGTTTGCATACAAGTAAGTTTTTTTTATCCTCTATCGTACGGCGTAACCATAGACCAAGTTCGGAGTGAATGAAGTATCATAGAGAATAGTTTTGATTTTTAGAAGTGGAAAACTTACCTGAGACGTCGAACGTTCGAGCATTCGAACTTTGTTTCAAATCATAGATTAACCTACCTAAATGCAACTAGCAAAAGGCTGAAAATGTCTTTGACTTGGCGCCGCGACGGCATGAATGGATCGGATTAGTTCGTTGAGTGATATGCCTCTGGCCATCGACCCCTCCCTTCCACTTCCTGTTTTTTCTTTCTTCTTCTCTCTTTTAATAAGCAGAGGCTTGTATGCCCCTGGCATTGCCCATGAGCAGCGGTAGTAGTTCATTATCGGGTGGGCCGGTAGCTCTGCCTACTACGACAATAAAAAGGGTCAAAAGGCTTATACATGACTCAGGATGATCATGGAGACGGTCCCGCCCTCATCCGCCACTGCAAGTCCTGTAAGCCAGGATCAACAGTGGCACACACTGTAAAACTGTAATGAAGCTCGGTGAGTCTTCGGAAATGCCTAACTTGTCTATAACCCGAAACGAAATTAATCAGAAAGTTAAATTAATGGTGGGTTGGAAATAATTTATGTGCACTTCCCTCCCCGGGTTTATCACCATAACATGTTGTGTGTGTGTGTGTGTGTGTGCAGGCCGGTGACGCGCGGCATCCAGCCGGCGCTGGCGCACGCGTACCTGGAGCTGCCGGCCGACTGCCGCGCGCTGTACGCGCCGCACGACCACCACTGGCCCGACGCGCCCGCGCTGCACTTCCACTCTACGGGTACGCACACGCACACGCACGTACACATTGCACTACACTACACCAGACACCTAAATACATCATGATAGCGTTTTTTCTCGCACACTACTTATTCCTCCTTGTTTAGAGATGAGACTCGTGCTCGATGTGATTGTGTTTACATTAATTCCGACACAAAAATATTATTATTATCATCAGCCTATTGCAACCAGCTTTCTCTATTTCGAATCTATCAAAAAACGTTTTTTTTTGTTAGTTGTAATTGGTTTTTCGTCAAGAAACTGCAATATCTACTAACTTTAATACCATTAAAAAATATATTTCGTGATAAAAAAAATTAAATGTTCAATATTTTAGATTCGTTGCTGTTCAACGAAGTAACAGATGATGATGTTAAGGATGCCGAAGGATATTTCGATTTACAATGTAATCAGGTCAGTGACGTATCAACTATTATTGTTTAAAATCTTAGCGCTATATTCACTGAGAAGAAACATTATACTACCCTGGAAAAACTCAGACCAGCCATTAGTTAAATTGAAAACCCTTTTTTAATTTATAAATGAAATAATAAACCTGTGTTGCGGGCTGATTTTTGTTTCTGACATTATAGATAAAAGTCATATAATGACACCAATTAACAAATTAGGTACCACATTTTAAATAATAATATAATTTTTCAGGTGTTCATAGGTATGGTTACGATGCAGTACCAGGCTCAGAGTGACATGGTGGAGCTGATCGAGCGGCTGGAGCGCGCCTGCATTCGCTTCGTACACTTCAGCAAAGAGAACGAACTTCGCTCGCGAGTGTTCAGCGAGAAAATGGGCCTCGAGTCTGGCTGGAACTGCCACATATCACTCATGAGCGACGACAACGTCAGGTAACATATGCCCTTCGGTATAATGTTTACGTAATACAGCTTATCGGATCCTTCTAACAATATAATATATTGGAAAAGGAAACCATACAGGAAAAATTTCACTTTGAAAGTATTGGTCAAGTTATCGATATTTTATGTATCGATACTTTACGCTTATTACTAGACGTCGAAATAAACACTTGTCTTGTTTTGATGTCACAATACATGGATGATAATAATATATGATGCGATACATTGTGCATCAAGATCATATTTGGTTCAACATCATTATTGTGTCGAGGTTTTCATTAATGAAATTCGTGTAATAAATTAACAATTGGTATTTGGTGGAGTGATTGCACCATCGTGTGACGCTTGGTGTACTGATGTTTGAAGCTTTAAATGTTCGAGTACGATTCATATTTAACAAGCATTCATTCATTCTGCACACACACAGCAACAACTTTAGATATTTTCTTCTGTTTGATTTCTCTTTATCGACACTATAATTTATCGGTGTGGTAATTAGTTGCGAATCGGTGGCGTAACGATACGTGTTGCATCAAGTACTCCGTATGTATAAATATTAAGAGAAATTATAAAATAAAACCTTTATTATTAACCGACTTCAAAAAGGAGGAGATTCTTAATTTCATTTTTATTAAAACATATTATGTAGAACTATAAATAGGTGCCGCATTTTGGAAGAAGGTTTTTGACATCTTGGTGATAGAGGCATTGTATTCGTTGCTAATATAATAACGTCTGAAAGCGTAACGTCGATAGGTCGAACCGTAATAAATTATAATTTTTTAGTGAAAAATATCTAAAATTAATTTGTTAGTTTAGTGTTCGTAAACGAACGTTGAAAATTCATTTTGTATTGACAACAGCGTTTTTAATAATTGAACGACATCTCGTGGTAATGACATACACATGACAATAACACTCAAAGTTAAATAGGCTATTTGACTGTATAAAAAATATTGACTTATTTCTTTCCATCCGTGTAGATAATTTAATTTTAAAACATATTTCATTATCATACATTAAAAATATTGTATATTTTAGCTAAAAACCACAATTACAATTTAATTTATTTTGAGTTCGCGCCACGTGATCGTAAACGATTTTGATTGGCTATGACGTCATGCATTAGTATGGACTACTCACGTACAGGAAATGAATGGGATTGATAACGGCATAGATGCAAATTAAATATTAAAAATACCTTTAAAACGCATTATTTGTCATTTATACCCGTGATTCCCGTGAATTAATAATATTATCATGTCCAATGTAATAAAATGTGAAGAAAGAAAAATAATTCTAATTTTTTTGACAAAAACTCATTCGGACGATTGATTGATTGATTGATCTATGGTTGATTTGAGAATGAGTGACATACAGCCTGACGCAACTTAGAAGAAAAACCATTTTGTATGGAGTCGGCATGGCAAATGGTGGATTATTGTCATAAATAAGTGTATTATCTATGGGTTATTGCTATTGCATTCATTCGGCGTGCTTCTCTTTCTGATTGCAGATGTCAACACTTGTCAGTTGTCACTGTTTGTTGTCAGCAATTTTGTTTGTCATATTTATTTTTATACGAGTTTGTGTTTATTCCATAAAATAATTATAAAAGAAGTGTGAAAAGTGCTTAATACAGTTCTTTGATAGATTTTCTTAAAATGTTACCGAAAAAACGAATTATAACATGTGAAATTTGTGGAGATCGTTCTAGTAGCAAAAAAACAAGAAAATAGGAAGTTTATGGCTACATTTCCTTTGAATGAGGCTTAGTAAGCAAATTAAATGATAATATTTACTGTTAGGTAGGGAAACCAGGCCGTATTCAACCAAAATTTTAAAATTTTATGTTGTTTACTATAAACTAGGGATGTTACATAAGTTATCGAAACTTTAAAAACATAATTAATTTAAATAAATCCCATATTTTTAAGTTAATTCCTTGCCAACTCATTTCTGCACAGGTTTTTGCATAATATGTCGAAATTATAAATCATTTATGAACTGCTCTGAATTAAACCAAGCTGCGACTCTTGAATAATCACTGTATTATCGAACTCGGTCGTTATTGTTCTTTGTTTTACAGATGCAAGCAGTGGGTTAAATTTGTGTTAAAAGAACAACAAGAAGAAGTGTTTATAGAAAATACTTCACTTCATAATTCATACTTTGAAATATGTATGTGGAAACTACTTTGAGAGGACATCTTTTAATTGGAAACAAAATCGCCTTAAGAGCGTTTACGCCTTGCGCGCAAAGTCAACTATAGGTTTTTCTTCGATAATTTCACGCACACATAAGCGACCAAAGCTGTGTGCGTAGAGCTGCCGCGTCGGCTCCTTGTAAAGTACTAAGATGTGGCAATCACAGTACACGCGTGGCTATTTTTACTACGCACGGCAAAAATCGACTGCAGCCAGGCCGGAGCGACGAGCGACACGGCCTCCCTCTAGAAAGCCTTGCGGCGGTCTGATTTGTGGCACGTCGGACAGCGCGTTTTATAGTGGTTTTGAAATATTTGTAGAAAATATAAAACTAATTTTGTTGAAATATAAAAATGGTAATTTATTGATAAGGTGTTCTTCTATTATAGTATGCAATTACTACACACGCCGGCAGAATTAGAGGAACACGCGTTAAATATTGAATTTCTTAGAAAATATACTCGTCAAAATAAAATAAGGGCCACCACTATTTTTCGACATTAATTCATTTTGATCAGGATTCAAGGTTAGAAATTGTCTATATATAATAAAACAAACTATTATTTATGTCATAAAATTATTTTAAATTCAATTTAATTAAAAACTAATTGTATTTGTAACATTTTATATTTTATAGAACTTTTTTGAAATTTATGCCTAACATTAATATTAAAATTTTAACTAATAGGTATATAAAAAGCAGTTTTTTTTTACATTCTCATATCGGGTAAGTCTCCCTCTTTTTGAAATGCATTCTTGGAGCCTTGAAAGCAATGTCTCCACAAGATTTTTGGCTCTGTTATCAGATATTTCTTTCCAACAACTTTTTAATAAGTTTATTAGCTGCTGGTGACTATGCACATCTTCTTGAGCTGTCTTAACCCATCGTTTGAATTGATCCCAGAGTTCTTCAATCGGATTCAGGTCAGGACTGTTGGCAGGCCACGCCAAAACCTGGATATTCGCTTCGTCTAGCATCGCCAAAGTTGCTCATGCTGTGTGCGATCGAGCATTGTACTGCATCAGGATGAAACCTCCAGAGGCTGATTGTGAAAATGGAATAATATGAAGTCTGACTACTCGATCGACGTAACTTTGTGTTGTCACAGTACCCTGGTTTAGAAAAACAAGGTCAGGTTTACCTTGTAAGCTAATACCGGCCCAGACCATAACATTGGGTCCAACAAATCTATCACATTCATGAGTAAAAATATCTAAAAAACGATCTCCACTTCTTCTTCATACTCGTCTTTGTCTATCATCCTTAAAAAACTTCACTTTACACTCATCCATGAAGAGCACGTTACGCCATTAGTTTTTACCAAATTTCAAATGTTGACGTGCAAATCTAAACGGCTTACACGGTGGGCTTAGGTCAGTTTAGCCCGGGCTGCTGGCCTTTTTGCAAATTGGTGGTCTTCGTGTAAACGATTTCTTATTGTTTGGTCGCTGACAGTGGTACCCGTAGTCCGGTGTAAGCGATTTTGTAGAAGGCGAGCTGTAATATTCCGATTTCGACGTGCACAAAGTCGCACATAACGGTCTTCTTGGGCGCTGGTAGTACGAACCCTTCCTGAGCCACGACGCCGTGATACACTGCCCTTCTTTTGATACCAATTTCAAAGGTTTTGGACAGCTCTTCGTGGATATCCCAGCTTTAAAGCCACGGAACGCTGAGAATTACCAGCTGAGATCATCGTTACGGCTCTAGAAGCAGTATTAGAGTCCATATGGCAACAAAATCGTGGCATTTTACAGAAAAATAAAAGAACTATACGCAAACCTATCAAAAACAACCGCAGCAGTCAATAGACTGAGGCTAAACTGAACTAACGTCAATCTCCAAAGTTTTTTTTGAAACTAACCACTTAAGAATATATTGTTAAAAAAGCGTTTTAACTGCACACGTGACAACAACATCGGCTATAACTGACCGTCGTCGTTAACTCAAGTACTTAAGACCATAAAAAATCTCATTCGAAAACACGGGGTACCAAAAATCTGTCTCAAACTGCAAAAAATTAAGTGGCCCTTATTTTGTTTTGACGAGTATATTATAATAACTGAATGTTTTTATTTTTCAATATTTAAAATGAGGCAAAATTTATAACAAATTGCTATAATTGAGTAAAAAATACTTTAAAAATGACGCAAATGCAATTAAACGGAAATACAGTAAGATGAAATTTCTGTATTGTCAAATGGAATCGTGTATTTTAAAAACTTACAGAAATAATTTAAGAAAATTAATAATGCGTATTGTTACCACGGGCTCTGATAGAAGTCTGGATATGATCCTTCATGCTTTTAATAACGTCCTCAATCATTTTTTGCGACAAATTCTCCCACTCTTGCACTAACATGAATTTTAATCCTTGGACGATCTTAGGGGCTTGGTTTCTTCCATTTATCTTTCTTACGATAACGTCCCATTCGTTCTCTATGGAATTCATGTCTGGTAATCTTGCTGGGCAATCCATTTGAGCGATTTGGGCCTGATTTAAGTAGTCGCGAACCATTTGCGCTGTGTGGGGCCGCGCATTATCATGCATAAATAAAAAATATTCGCCTATGGATGGTGCAAAAGACAATACATGGGACTCTAAGATCTCTGCGACGTATCTTTGTGCAGCTAAAGACCCATTTTCTATGAGTATTAACTCCGCGCGTGCTTCCAAACGTATACCACCCCATACCAAAATTGACCCTCCGCCATAACACACCTCTTTCAGTAAAGTTTCCTCGATTAGCGTTCTCCTCGATACCTCCAGATCCTCTCCCTTCCTTCTATGCAATTCACAACAAAACTGCTTTCATCACTAAACAAAACTCGGCTCCACTCATTTGTCCAGTCGCGGTGTTGATGAGCCAAAGCTTATCTGGCTACTTTATGTACCAACTCGAGTTTTGGAGCTTTTGACGGAACGTAAGACTTCAGTCCAACTTCGCTCGTACGCTCACTGATATTAACATCACGGACTTCTTGTGACATGTTTCGGGTCTGAATAGCCGTTTGACGACGATTTCTCAAAGTTTTCAGCCGTATAAAATGACCATCCTGGGTACTGGTCCACCGTTTTCTGCCTTATCCTGGCATCCGCACATAAGAGCCTATGTGCCTCTAACGTTTAACGTTGAGAAAGATGACAGATACCGACACACCCAATGCGCGACTTACTGAATCCTACCCTTGACCATTTTCAATCATTGTTACCGCTCTGGCAACTTCAGTGGAAGGTAAGCCACTCATTTTATATCCTACAAGACAGGTACTCTAAAAACAATAATAATAAAAATATCTTAAGTCACATAAAATGAAATTAAACAAAATTTTGTAAAACCACTTGAAAGTGGAAAAATCTTAAAAACACTTGAGAGCGTATAATTAACGATAAAACTCTAAATATCCAAAAATCTTTTTGCAACATTTAATTTTTTAAATGTGCTGAAATATAAAAACACAGACCATTTAAACAAACAGCAAACAAAATTAAAAAAAAAAATCTAATTTTTGTTCGTGTTCCTCTAATTGTGCCGGCGTGTGTATATAAAATTACGTACGATAAGTTGGTGAAAAAAAAATATGTTCTTGACGAGAGTTTTTGAATAATTTCGCATTGTTCAAATTTTTATTTTTCAGGAACTAAACACAAAAAGATTATTTTTCTCAGCAAAATCCCTCCATAGTGGTCTTATTAGTCTGATAATATTTTTATTTTCATCTTATATTTAGTGATTTCAGATATCTTAAGCTTCTAAATTGCCATCCGAAGCCTAAATAACGAAACCTGTGTTCAGTAATCCTTATAGTATTCACAAATTATCTATCAATCTATAATGTTCTCCACCAAAATCCCTAGATGACAACCTTTTCTAAAGTTAGTACTAATTATTTTTCCTTTAAATTATTTATTGGTGGCTATTAACTCGTTTGAAAAGTCCTGTTTTTAAACTAAAAAGCACGCGGAAGGTATAAACGCTCTTAAGAAATCTGCAGTACCTTTACAAAACTTAAAAGCTGATTCACTTCCTTTGTTCATTCATTCCACTTCTATAAGAAATGGCTTTGTTTCAATTACTGAAACAAAACTATTATTTACGGATATCGCGGATTCGGACTTCGGACCTCGGACTCCGTCCGCCCGAAACTTCGTTGGATTTAGTATTAATATTTTAAACGTGTTGATAGTTACTATTGTTATGTTTGTTTCCCAAAGACTAATAAAAACAAATATTAAATAAAAATAAACATTTCATAAAGGTCGTTTTTATTTTGTGTCGGGTACTATTAAGCATAATATTGTATTGGGACTCTCCAATGTACAAATTTGTGGTTATGTGGAATTTAGTAATTCATAAAAAAATGTTTAAATTTTATCGATATCGATAAAATCAGGCGCATTGCACGCACGAGCAGACCAGCACTATTTGCTCCGTTAGTTTGACACTTTTGACGTAATGACAGACATTGCTGGCCTAATGTTTGTAACAGAATGCCATGTAAATGGATAAAAAAAATATATGTGGAGTCCCGTCTCTTAACGTAGTGTTTTAAATTCTCTTTGACATATGTGAACGAATCTGTGGAGCGGATGTTTACAAACTGGACGCCACACTGTCCGACAGAGCGTTTTGACAGTGTAATTATTCAGTGTATTTTGTAAATTTATTTTTAAATGATATAGATATAGTAATTAAAAATAACCTTTATTTGTAAGGTCTATAGACCCCACTTCATAATGTGGTATAGTTTCCAGAAACTAGTCAAATAGCCTATTATCAAATCAATTCGATATCGACAACCAATAATTTGTCATTACTTTTTTATGAATACCAAATAGCTTGACTGAAAAAGTTACGCCACTGATGTAAATGTTAGAAAATTATTTATTGATGTTGTGTCTGTTTCCAAAATATAGATGTGAAATATTTTAATAGAATTTCAACCATCCTACACTTTCCATCTGTTAATATGAACTTTTTATATACTTTGTTTGCATATTTTTATTATATTACAATATTTTTAGGTAAATAAATCAGCATTTAACATATTAGTAAATAAAATAGCTGCAATTTTCATGGGTATTTTCATGTAGTGTTTTGTGATGCTCAACAGTGTATGTGTTATGGGCCAAGTGATTAATGCAAGCAGTATTCATAATGCCCGGGCAGTATGAATAATGCCCAGCCCTATCTTGGCCCGATAGGACATAGTGATTCATTACAATCTAAACTCACCTATTTATCACATAGCCCGGGCATTATGAATATGGCTACATGATGATCGGGCAATGTGAAGGTACATTTTTACGTGGTGCGCTGCCGCATTGTCGCATCTGCGATAGACCCATATATTAAAAAGGTTGAATTGATCTACTTATGTTTAGTTGTTTTTTAACGTCCGAAACATTACCTTCAGAAGGAAATTATTGCACCCACTTTATGGATTAGTTAGGTCAACTGTGCCCCAAAACCGCCTCGGGACACCCCGACTTCACGTAGTCTTTTGGCTACCGACCCTAGAGTGTATATAAAAAGCCGGAGGCGCGGAGGGAGAGCAGCCCCCGCCTGCTGTAACGAAGGATAGGCAACCGTGCGAGCCGTAGCGGCTGAGGCTGGCAGCAAGCCAAAGCTGCGGAGGTTAGCATGGGTGCCTATCTTTTGTTACGCAAGGGCGGAGGGTCTTAATTTCCCGTAGCGCTGGAGACGTTGCAGAAACAAATTTGTATTGAGAACAAGTATTTTGAGGTTAGGTTACTATAATTGATATTTCTCAGGAATGGTGGGTTACCTTTTTATGGGAGTGGTATCAGGGGAGGTGCGTGACCTTGCAATATCCGTACGATGCCACTTCGGCTCATTGTTTTGATTTCGATTCGCTTAACATCACTCTGCCCAATAGGCACTCGGCATTATTCATAACGCCCGGGCAATGTGATCAATTTATTGGTTGTAATCATATTGCCCGCTCTTATTGGGCATTATTCATATTGCCCGGGCATTATGAATAATGCCTGATTAATCACTTCGCCCATAACATATGTATGGATGGCGCTAGCATCCGAAATTCAAAAAGTGTATTCTTTTAATTTGTAAAACTTTTCAAAATTACGATTATTAATCTTTTACAAATTACCTTATATATTCCCTTTTTTTTATTACTTTATAAAATTTTTATTAAGTCGGTATCAAATATTATAGTCTTTTTTCTTGTTTTATATGTATTTAAAACCTTCAATTTCGTAATGTTCTGTAATTTACAAAAAAATATATATATAGCTATGCCTCTGAATATATATGCACTTTAGCAACAGTGAATTTGTAATATTCGGTTATGTTTCACTATCAAAGTTTCTAGGCCCTATTTTAAAACTTTTTATATTTTACGGATTGAATCTTCGTAAAGTATATTTATTTATATGTATTTAAAACGAGGCAGATTTCGGAAAAGATGGACGACCTTGATCATTTCAGTAGCGAATGGGCGGTAACAGCAGACTATAGTGATAGATGGAATGAGTTGACGAAGACCTTTGCCCAGCAGTGGGACACTATAAGTTAATAAAAAAATAAAACAAGAAATCACGCCAGTTTCTAAAATTCACAAATGAAGCAATATTTACAATTATGCCTGTATCACCTTAAAGATCAACGAGTGTAAACGCAAAATATTTGAGAGAATATTTTCGATGGTAGACGTGCATGGTGAATATACAATGCCGCTGTGGGCTGATTAATAGTTGATGAAGGTTTTTCAAGCAGCATTATTCGGCACGCGTGCCCGATGTAGACCGCGGCTGAGCATGTGGTATGTTTCGGCAGCAAGAGCGTATCGCCGCTGTCGTCACAAGCGCTGCACGGCAAGGAGCGCGCAGACGCCGCCAACCTCTCTAGGGCGTACCAAACGTATGACGTGGCCGCGCTCGGCTTTTGCTATAGGTTTGTCTCTATCTCGCTCTATCGCGTCCCATGCCTTATCTCACGTCCTTTTCTCAATTTTTTCCCAATAACTAGAGGGTTCCAGGATTTGTTATGAAATTAAACAAATAGTATTCGTGATTAACTAATATACGATATTTTTGTATCAAAAAATTATGTTCCAAATAAATTATTACTTTAAAGAAATTGAATTAATTTCCCATTGATTTAATCTTGGATTACTACTTCCTCACAAAAAATAATATTAAAGTTGGAAGCCTTTGGTTGAACTTAGATGCATAATAGAACATTGAGTAAATGAACGTGAAATAATGCTTGCTACGTTTTATTAAATTTTACTTAATTATTTTGATCACATTCTACAATTTCCCCATCTTAGAAATACTTTATATTATAGTTAGTACACCCAAGCATGCTCACCCCTGTTTTACTAACTCAGAAATGTGAACAAAATAATTCCTATTATTATTTTTAAGTTAAGCCTTGCATTCCCATTTAACCTTATGTGAGCTTTTTTAATTGTGATGCTTAAAATATTAGTGTTTTCAAAACACATACAGTATAACACTACATCTACACGACATTGAATGGAGCTAACAATATTGTATATAATCCTAGTAATCAACCATTTAAAATAGAATGCCATGGCAATACAGCATCTATATGGATTCATTAGCGTTTAAAACTGTAATAATGCTATTTGCAAGTGTAGAATCAGTCCAAAATGTTGATATAAAAATACTTGTAGTTTGGTTAAGACAAATCCACGATTGATTGAACAAGTGCCTAAACTTCTTTGAGAGTCAATAGATATAAGTCAATGTAAATATTGAAGGCCTATCTCCTCTCCCTAAGTATGTAATATTGATAAAATATTTATATAGTCAAAACAAACAATACATCTGATGGAAAATGCAGTATAATACAAATAAACGAGAAACAAGTATAGGTTGGGTTTATCTCAGTCGCATGCGTAAAAATATTATCGACTTTTAAAAATGAATATCTAATGTTATAACGGTCTCCATAGACAATCTTAGTGTTTATTCATTTGTAAAAATACTTTCTTTCTCGTTTATTTGATATGTAATTTAAAAGTGTTCTAGTTTACTATATCCTTCAAAAAGCAACGTTATCGATAATAATAAATGTGTTACGGTACATCACTAGTCATAACATAGCATCGACTAAAGCGTTGTCGATGTCGGCGCCCGGGGCCATCAACCTGGAGCACACAACTGTGAAGTTCGACAGCGAAATTAAGAAGGCGCGCCACTCCATCACCACCGGGATGAAGGTATTGTCTTTAGTATTTTTTATATTGCATTAAAAAAATTAATGTATGTATGTGATAATATTCAGATTATCAATTTTGTTTTGAAGGTTTATATTGTAAACTTTTCAGCATAGATAATAAGTAACAGATGCTAATTCATTCAATTATTTTATTTTATTATATTAATTAGTAATTAATACTGCAACTTAAGGCGTCCAATAAAAAAAAGTGAACAAGGTACAGCAATGTAGTGAGTTATTCAGTATTTACTTATTTTAGTATACTACAACGCCGAAAATAGGCAAAATCTATTTCACAAATTTTTATCATACCTAAATTATATTTAATGCAAACAATGTACGCTTGTAATGTATCAGCCGCACCGTGGCAGTATAGCGACTAGCCAGCCGTCGACGGACTCGCTGCTGGAGGCGGGCGGCGCGGAGGGCGAGGGCGCGGGCGGCGCGGACTCGCCCGCCGACGCGTGCCGCTCGCTCTCCTGCCTCACTGACTCCACCGACCACTCCGCGCCGCTCAACTTCGACATGAGCAACCGGGTGTGTTACTTTGTATAACTATACATACATACATACGTACATACATATTATCTATATATTAATACGTGATGCAAAAACTTTGGACCCCTTTTTACGAAAATTGCGCGGACGCAGGAGCATAAAATTTGGCACACTTATAGTTTATGTGTAGGAGAAGTGCAGAACGCTAATATTTTTCGATAATAATGCTTATAAAGTACATTAAATAAAAAAATAAAACATTACACACACTACCATGCATTTCACACACACATACATACACAAGTATTTGTATACGCATACATACTCTGGTGTCAAATTGTTTCTTTTCTTTTTCATTTTGTTCTTCTGACATAGACATACAGGGTATATCAAGACTGCTACCGAAAACGAAGCCGGGTGGTAGTTTAAGCGACTTCAGACACAATGCAACAGAAAAAGTTGCAGAAAAAAAGCGACAATTTTTTTTTGTTATTTTTTTCCTTTGACCATATTTGGGTGGTAAATACATTTTTTCCTAAAATAATAGTGTATACCTTTTTATTTATAAATAATCTAAGGTAGAAAAATGTTTAAAATATTATTTTAGCAAAAACTATGGATTTACCACCCAAAAATGACGATATTTAAAAAATCATAAAAAATAACTGTCGCGTTTCTTTGCGAAATTTTTAGTCGCATTGTGTTTGTAGTCACTAAAACTACCACCGGGCTTCGTTTTCGGTAGCAGTCTTGAGATACCCGGTATAAAAAAAAAAAGTTTTACTTGCCTCATTTAATATAAAAAAGATTTTAATAATAATGCATAAAAAGTGCATTTAATCAATAAATAAAACATTACACTAACCAGCATGCATTTGACACACGCATTTGTACACGTATACATACTCTTTACTCTTTGGTCAGATTGTTTCTTTGGTAAACGGTTTATTTTATTATAGACATAGTTAAATGTCAAACAGAAAAGTTTGTTTACTGTGGTTTTATTCAATGTCAAACAGAAAAGTTTTATTTGACGAATACTACGTAAAATACTGAGCGCTTATACAAATTGTGTAGCAGTAAGATACATTGAAATGGATACGGGCTATCATTATATGCATAAAGAAAGTTCTGTAGCAGCAATCTGCAATAACAACATTCAGATACAAAAAATATAATTTGCTATTGCTGGTACAAAGCAATTATTGTAGTTTACGATTTCAGTTATTGCATATACTTCAGGATAAACAAGTGATTTTGAGAGATACGTACATTTAAATGTGCACGAATTATCAGAATAACAACATCATTATACAGGTAAAAACTTTTTCATTTCTTGATTTGGTCGAATTTCGACCACTAGGCGACCACTAGTTTATTTAAATCTTTATTGTACACATTAAAAAAAAAAACAATATTCAATATTTAAAAAAAAAACACATACATTCATACATACATACATAAACTCACGCCTATGTACCATTGGGGTAGGCTAGAACTATTGAGTGCTACCGTCCATACATATCTTTTTCACTTCTTCAACTGTTATTAATCTCTTCATACACGTTCGTCGGTTTCGAGGACTCCGTATTTTTCCTTTCTTTGAAAGGTCTCCTTTTATAGAACCGCCTGGGAAGTCCTCGACCGCCTTCACCATCCATTCCCGCATTAAAAATCTCTTTTGTCTATCCATCGATCAAATATATACTAGATACAGGGTCCGGAACAAAATCACATGCCAAAAGTGGCTGAGGTTGCTTATACTTATACATTTGAATTTAGAACTATGAGATGTAGCAAAAAGTCTTAAATTATAAACAACTTCAGTTAACAATAAATCTTAATCTTTTAAATTAAGATTTATTATGGTTTGGACCATACTAAAATCAAATAAGAGCACACGCTCATTTATGTTCTTATTTATTAAAGGAGATGTTTTATCTTGGGCCGTTTTGTGTACGTCTAATACAAATTCTAGAAAAAAATGTGGAATGCAAATAAAATACATTTAGATTTCTTGGACAACAGGGGGCTTTATACAAAAATGTGATTGTTTGAGTACAGAAGCAATATTTTATTCTATAATCTGTCCTCCATGATGCCTAATTGTCATTTCGTTAAAAAATGCGCGAACCCATTATCTTTAACTTGAATATGTCTTATTTTTAAAAACCCCCTACAAATTATAATTATTGTCTATATTTCTTTTTCTATATTTTTCGCTTTTTAAAAGTCGATATATGTTGTTAAAGAAGTCACTTTTATTATTTTATTTATATTACATGATTTTAGTTTAAGAACGAAAATGTTTAACTGGCATAAACTTGACAGCAATTGCAAAACTCTGTGTTATCTGTCTACGTCTGTGGCCGTAATTCGTATTATTTTTTATTATTCGCATATATTTCGCAAATGTGTATTTGCTTCTCTGTTGACCTGGCTTTGTTTTATGGATTCTGATTCTCGCAGATGATATATCTTGACGTATAAACGCAATTACTAGTTCGTATTTTGGTGAGTAAACATGTATATTATATACAATGCCACATGTAAGTAATACTTTTAAGTTTTTCTATGTTCATATTTCTCTTCTAACCCACAATTCTGCTTTTCAGCACATCTAAAGTGGCGCTTTGCTTGAATTGCACTTCTGCAATTGTTGTGAAATTGTTGAATTGCACTTCTGCAATCAAAAATTGAAATGGATTCTATCATTCAACAGAATCTTAGTAACTACATGGGATGCCAATTCACTCTCGTGTAGAGTATTTCAAAACGTTTTATTGCTGAAATGGCAGAACAAGAAGTAAGTATTCTATTTTCTTCATTGACTTGGGAAATGTATGTTTTATGCCAATTAATCAAGGTCAATACAAAGTATGGAGTATTACAAAAGTATTCATGTTAGAGCTGAATTGCATTGTGTCCACAGGACAAGTCTACTAGTACATAAATATGTAAGAAGTGATATTTTATATATTGTTGTTTAAATTGTTAAATGAATTACATTTTCTTTTATTTCCCTCTGGACACTCAGATGATCTTGTGTTATGTATAATATATTATATTATAATTATATCCATAATAACAACACTATGTCTGATGGTAAGCACAAATGCCGTCCAGGCGGAATATCTAATGGCATCAGACGACTGTCCCAAGACATTTCATACAATTATCTGGACGGCCTGCTAAGATGCTTCTTTAAACAATAGCGGAAAGACCTGGGATCATAGGAAGGAGGGAACACATGTGACTGCAAATAGTTATTTGTTTATTTATCATAATTCTTTGATATCTTCAATATTAAATCTTTTTTATTTTGTTTTAGTTATCAGAACAAGCAATTATGTGTACAAACTGCTGGCTGCAAATAAATCAAGCTGTAGACAATGAGCAAGATTTTATTCCAACTCCGCCGTAAGAAGATTGTATCAATCTCGATTCTTTTGGACATATATAACACCCACAAGTGCTTCATGTTGAAAAGAACATAGCTGGACACTGGACAGAGGGTTGCTGTACTCATACCATGATCATACTGTGGTATTTAGCCTTTAGGTTGGGCTACCAATAGTACAATATAGGAGCACCGGCATTGTTCCTAGATGCTTTGACTGGAGATTATTTTTAGGCGAATATAAATAAAAAATATAAAGCAAGATCTGGTTGTACTTTATTGTCCTTAAGTTTTGTTTGATTTTAGTTTTCTTTCATCAATTAATCCTACTTTTTCCTTATGTGTGCTCAGAAATAACCAGTTAGAATTAATGTCAAATACATTATTTGAAAAATAATATTTAGACCTTAGGATAATATTATTTTTAAGTATGCAGAAGTCTAATATACCAAAGTATATTAGACTTCTAGGGGTAGCCCAAATATAATTTTTAAAATGTTAGCTTGTACAGAAATGATTGCTAGTAAGTTCTTTTACTAGACATTAAGGTATAGAAATAAACATGGCTGCTATCAGATTCGATTCCATTTTTATAGTGTATTCATTTGTATGGACTATAATAACTAAGAGCTTATTAAGTGCATATGCCTAATAATAAAATGATTATTTATTCATATGCACATAGGGCACACCTCTGACTTTTCGGAGTCATGTGTGTTTATAGTCAATCACCACGCACTAAAACGGTGAAGGAAAACATCGTGAGGATGGTGATGGTATGCAGGTTGCATACCATAGCGATTCATAAGAATTTCTATGGTATGTAAGTCCGTCAACCCGCACTAGGCCAGCGTGGTGGACTATGTGGCCTAATCACTCTCATTCGTATTCTTGATTGTAGAGTAGGCCCGTGCCCTGCAGTGGGACGTATATGGGCTGATACAGATGCTAGCAGTCGCAACAAGTGATCAATATGTGCCGTGCTGTATCTCATGCCTAGCAAATTTTTATTGTGGATTATTTAAATAGGTTGTTTAGCAGGTATTATGCACCGCACCTACGGCCAGATATAGGTACACTTTCTTAATATTAAATAACTATAAACACGACGAGATTCTGACAGACTTGTTGCAATTTATTGTATAGACATTATGTTATATTAGATGATCAATAAAGTATGATACTAATTCCGTTAACGTAAAAACATTTACGAGTTATATAGAGTACAGTCATTTATAGCACAGACGACTAAAAATAATATTTCATTTATTGGAAAACGAAATATCAAATAAGACTTCATATTTCATAAATGTCAAGTTTTGACATCGGTTGTCAAACATGCCGTTTCAGACGCCATATAGTCCCCTTGTAGTGTTGCTGTTCTTGGCTTGGTATATATTTTTGTATAAAGCTAATATGCAACGTATTATAGTATTCCATACAGAAATCGAATGCCAATTTCACTAAGTAAATTTGGTGTAATGTACTACAAACGGCCCAAGGTCCACACATTTCTGGCCCATCTCCTTTTCACACCATCTGGCTTCAGTTTTGGTCGCAGTCTTGATTCAGTCTGAATATGACCAAGAATAAGCCCAGAATAAAGTAGCGGGACTAGTTCCACACAAATTGGAAGGATAGAGCCCGGAACAAGAAACATTTTATGGTTGGTAGGAAGGCCTTTGCTCTTCAACAGGACAGCAATTGCATCATAAATGCTAGAGACACGAGAATATCAAACATCATAATCACATAAGTGTGTCGAGTTTATGGTTCACCTATGTCCATCCGAATACAATTTAGCCGGCATACTAATTGTGACTGTTGGCGAGAGATAAGCATTTCTAGTTGGTGGATACTGTAACTGGATAGCAAAACATTCACCATAAGGTGCATTTTCTTCTATGAAGAGGCAGTACTGATAAAACGTCGACTTTAGTTTAAAAGATTCCGAGTTCTAATATACAGTATTAAGAGCGTTTACACCTTGCGCGCAAAGTCAACTATAGGTATTTCTTCGTTAATTTCACGCACACATAAGCGACCAAAGCTGTGTGCGTAGAGCTGCCGCGTCGGCTCGCTATCCAGTCAGCTCAACCAACTTTGATCCGTGTTAAAAAAAAATGATTTATATATTGGCAATATAATATCATAAAAATATTTTATTTGCATTATAAGTAGACAAATATTACTGTGCAAGCAATGAACAATACAAATTTAGATACTAATCATATTTTCGTTATTATTACATTGTTAAGTTGCATTAAAATCAGTGTTCAATCAGTAGACACTACGGACGGTTTATTAATCATTTCGTGTTCAAACACATGAATAGAGTTAGAGGCCTTACAAACCCTTACAATTACGAAATATATTTAACTTTATATTACAATAATTTAGCCTCGGAATAACATCCAATTATATTATCTGAAACATAATTCATACTCACTACAAAATCATTGTATGTAATAAAAAAAAAATATTTTACTACCAAAGTATTAAGATGTGGCAACCGCAGTCCGCGCGTGGCTATTTTTACTACGCACGGCAAAAATCGACTGCAGCCAGGCCGGAGCGACGAGCGATACGTCCCACAGTGCGACGGATTTCGAGGCTCCTTTACATAGGATTTTTCAAATTTTTTTTACCTTTTTTCTCAAATCTAAGTATGAGGTATTATTGTTATTACCATAACATTAACTAATATTAGAATTTTGAACCGATTGGCATCTCAAATATTGAAAAAAATGACTTTGAAGATTTTAAATGTATGAAAACGGATTTTGTTTTCGTCCTAACTTTTTTTTATATCAAGATGTAAAGCTGAAACTTTTAGAGATTATAACTTGAACCCACACCAAGCCATACAAATTTTGACCTTGACCCCGACCGGTCCCGTTTAGGAGATATGGGGTAAGCAAATATGCACATTTAGCCCGAATTTTGACACGGGCTAATGTGTTTGCCTTTTACCTTTTTTCGCAAATTTAAGTATAAGGTATTATTTTTATTACCATAAAATTAACTAATGTTAGAGTTTTGAATCGATTTTTATCTAAAATATTGAAAAAAAAATGACTTTAAAGATATTAAATGTATGAAAACGGATTTTGTTTTCGTCCTAACTTATTTTTATATTAAGATGTAAAGCTGAAACTTTCAGGAATTATAACTTAGACCCACACCAAGCGACACAAGTTTTGACCTTCACCCAGCCCCGTCCCGTTTGGGAGATATTATGGGGTAAGGAAATGTGCACATTTAGTCCGCATTTTGACACGGGCTAATGTGTTTTTTTTTTACTTTTTTTTCGCAAATCTATGTATGAGGTATTATTTTTATTACCATAAAATTAACTAATATTAGAGTTTTGAACAGATTCTTATCTCAAATATTGAAAAAAAATGACTTTAAAGATTTTAAATGTATGAAAACGGATTTTGTTTTCGTCCTAACTTTTTTTATATCAAGATGTAAAGCTGAAACTTTCAGGGATTATAACTTAGACCCACACCAAGTCAAACAAGTTGTAACCTTGACCCCGACCCGTCCCGTTTGGGAGATATGGGGTAAGGAAATGTGCACATTTAGCCCGCATTTGGACACGGGCTTAATGTGTTTAAATAAATTAAATTCTTACATTTTTCTGACTGCTAATGGATATTGAGCTCAGGTGCTGATTTTTTCAAGTTTTATGAAAAAATGTGGTACGATAATCCCTAACTAATTTATGACTTCATAGTAATTCATTATAACATTAAAATATAAGCAACCAGGTGACGTGGATTACTTACCTTGATTAATAGAATTTTCTAATATCATACAGCTGCACTCGATATCCATTGTTATTCTACAGATGTGGCCGACTTTTGATAATGTTAATTGGGGGTAAATAGCCCTTTGTTTACCATGTTTTGCCGGCCACCTTTTATTCTAGGAATTTTGTTGTTATTGTTTGTGTAAATAAATGTGGTGGGAAGTGTAATATATCCAAATACTTTAAATACAGTGGTCATCCTAAATGTATTTCACTTATCTTTACTAATTCGTATCACTATCTTTTTGTGCGATTATTGAGTTGTTCAATATGGAAGGAATTGTGTCAAATCTTGATATATTTATATTCATGAGACAAAATAATTTTGACGGAGACATGCTATTTAAAAAAAGTGATAAATTCTGTGACTGTTAGTTTAACCGAAGAAGAAAAGTCAAAACTGAAGTCGTTTTGTACTTCTTATACTTCTAACTTGAAACGCTAACAGCACACGAGACAGTTTTTTAAAAATGTTTGCTGATTGGTTAGATACAGAAATCAATTGGCCAGAATGTATTCAATTGATCATTAATAATGATCAGTTCAGGAGTGAAGAGATACCACCTATTGAGATGGAATATGAAGATACGACTTCTAGTACATCTACAGTAACCGAACCCGGTTCATCATCGGAGCTTACTGTGCCCCATTCTGTGTCAGTGTCGACATCAACTACTGTATTTAATCCACGAAAAATGTTTTCACAACTAAGCAGTGCGCAAAAGAAAAGAAGGTCAGCAACTCTTATTGAGGAAACGATTTCGAGTCCCTAGCCTATGCGTTGGCCAAAAAAGCAGAAAAAAACGAAAATTTGATCGACTTCGCTGCATTAATAAAGCATCTAATTAAACATCCCGAAGATGCTCCGATGCTCCGATCTTGTTTGAACTCCAAGCAGCGGGCTTGCTCCGCTGACAAAGCATTGGGTATTGCAACTTCTTTAAAGTTATCTAAGTGGCAATATATGACATTGAGGAAAGAAACAAAGGATTTAGGATGTGATATTTTCCCATCCTATAATTGTGTGAGAAATGAGAAACAGGAATGTTACCCTGAAAAATAAGACATG
Source organism: Hyles vespertilio (assembly GCA_009982885.2). Taxonomy (NCBI): domain Eukaryota; kingdom Metazoa; phylum Arthropoda; class Insecta; order Lepidoptera; family Sphingidae; genus Hyles; species Hyles vespertilio. Next base: position 15,528,411 of record CM042820.1, read on the forward strand.
ACAATAACCGAATCTGAAGTAAAACTTAAGCTGCAGTCAATTTTAGATATTACTGTTAAAAGATTATTTAAAACAGTAGAAACTGATTCTACTAGTTGCAATTTGACTCTTACCACTAAATGGGGATTTGACGGTGCTTCTGGATATAGCAACTATAAACAAAAAATGGACGGTGACGATTCCAACGTATTTATGTGATCATTTGTTCCATTGAAGTTGACAAGAGATGACACTGCTGAAGCGGTATGTGAAAATCCGAAAGCTTCTTCAACGTTTTACTGTCGGCCAATATATTTCAAGTTTGCAAAAGAAAATGATTTAAATAGTAAGGAAGAAATGGCTTCAGTAGAGAGAGAAATTGCTACTCTACAGCCAACTTTGTTTGAAGATGTAAGCGTTAGCCACAAATTTCACATGACTATGATTGACGGAAAGATATCCTCGAAACTGACCGATACATCTACGGCAACATGTGACATTTGCAAAGCAAAACCCACAGAGATGAATAATATCAATATGCTTTCACAAAGAAGTCATCCCGTAGATATGCTTAGGTTTGGTTTGTCTTCTCTCCATACACTTATAAGATGCATGGAATGCATATTGCACATAGCTTATCGCCTCGACTTTAAGAAATGGCAAGCTAAAGGTGATGACTTAAAACAACAATTGGCTAATAGGAAAAAGCAATCCAAGATCAATTTCGAGATGAAATGGGACTTCTCATAGATGTTGTGAAGCAAGGTTCAGGGACCACCAATGATGGAAATACTGCAAGACATTTTTTTGCCGATCCCGAAACTACTGCGCGCATCACACGTGTAGATGCACAATTAATTAGCCAGTTGAAAGTCATCATCCAAGTAATTACATGTGGAGAATTTGTTAATGTCGAAAAATTCCGGCAATATTGTACTTCAACAGCTCATAAATACGTCGAGCTCTATTCATGGTATTACATGCCATCTACTGTGCATAAATTACTCATACATGGTGCAGATATTATTGAGTTCAATAACTTCATTCCAATAGGGAAGCTCTCTGAGGAGGCATCCGAAGCTCGAAACAAAGATTTTAAATATTTCAGAACTTTCCACTCACGCAAAAACAGCAGAACTGCTACAAATGAAGACATTATCCATAACCTACTAATTTCATCTGACCCATATCTGTCCAGTTTTAGGCCTAGAATAAGTCAACGTGATATTCAGCCACTTTCAGAGGAAGCCAAATTATTGTTAGAATTGTCTACTTCTAGTTCAGACTAGAAAGTAATAGCTTAAATAATGGATTTTACCTTACTATGATAGAGTAATGTTTTTTTTTCAAACACCCTTTGATCCACTATTGACATAAACTTTGTAGAAAATATGATTATTTCAAACCAGACAACTAGTTTAGGCTATGTATTTCTCGCTCAATAATTCTATTCTATAATTTTCATATTCCTGTAATTTTTGATTTGTACCTTTTGAATGGAATTCTTCAAGATTAAGGTCAAAAGTAATAATTTAGGGCCTGAAACTGACGTGTTACAAAATCTCCTGTTATTTTGGATCGCAAATTTCAGGTATAGGCTAGTTACGAGAGCCCATGTAACAACATACTCAGAAAATGCACTTTTTAATTATTCGTATCTGTAAAACAGTGTCGTTCAAGGTCAAGGTTATGAGTTGCAGATGTTTTTAGATATCATATGATACTATCACATAGACAAATTTAAGAATTTAATTTACTTAAACACATAAAGTCCGTGTCCAAATGCAGGCTAAATGTGCACATTTCCTTAACTCATATCTCCCAAACGGGACGGGTCGGGGTCAAGGTTACAACTTGTTTGACTTGGTGTGGGTCTAAGTTATAATTCCTGAAAGTTTCAGCTTTACATCTTGATATAAAAAAGATTTAGGACGAAAACAAAATCCGTTTTCATACATTTAAAATCTTTAAAGTCATTTTTTTCCATATTTGAGATAAGAATCGGTTCAAAACTCTAATATTAGTTAATTTTATGGTAATAAAAATAATATCTCATACATAGATTTGCGAAAAAAAAGTAAAAAAAAAAACACATTAGCCCGTGTCAAAATGCGGACTAAATGTGCACATTTCCTTACCCCATAATATCTCCCAAACGGGACGGGGCTGGGTAAAGGTCAAAACTTGTGTCGCTTGGTGTGGGTCTAAGTTATAATTCCTGAAAGTTTCAGCTTTACATCTTAATATAAAAAAAAGTTAGGACGAAAACAAAATCCGTTTTCATATGTTTACGCGATAAGGTTTAGTTTTGATCGACAGGGTTCTGGAGAAATAACGAGACGTGCGTTCTTGTTCATAAAAGGTTTAATACTAATTTCACAACTAATTTGTTACATGATGTTCGCTTGCTTTAAACATTCCGCCCGCCAAAGAACACAGTTCTTTAACACAATTAAATAAAAAGTAAATACTTATTGAGTAATATGCAAACAAAATAATTACTATCCTAAACTACAAACGTAACAAAATATACAAAACTGTAATAGTAACTAATGAATTATGTGTCTACTGTCAACAATTTGCTTTCTGAAATATCAATTTATTATGCATCTAAAGTAAATACAATAAATCGAGGCTACGATTGTATGACATGAATAACAGCTGTTAAAGATTAAACCGACTTACACAATCAACAATAAAGTTAGTATGTATTTCTAGTTATTTTATGTTTATTATAGACATCGTATTGTAATGATATAATCAGTAAAACATAAAAAATTGCTCCTAAAATGATTGTAATACAGTTTCTTTCGATTTTTAGCATTTGTAATACTAAAATTTACACCTTAACAGTTAAAAGATGGTTTATTTGTTTATATGTTTAAACTCAAAAGAATAAAGATGAAACTAACATATGTGTGTAATTAACATATTATTAAATGTATGTGTTTATCAATGTTATTTTATTTTGGTATAACACTTATTTTACTAACAGGTCTCTTAAAAATACCGTTTTTACATTTAATTGATACTACACGACTGATATTATCGGGACCAACATGTTTTTCTATTATTCGACCTAATATCCATTTACTAGGTGGAATATTGTCCTCTTTTAAAATGACTACGTCATCGATTTCTGGTTCAGATTTTTTGTGTTCCATTTGTACCGTTGATTTAGAGTAGCGAGATATTCCTTGTACCACCTGTTCCAGAAATCGTTGACCATTTTTTGAGTTAGCCGCCATCTTTCGTGATAAGTAATATTACGCTGTGACAAATCTTCATCAGCTAAGTTAAGTAAAGGTTCACCGATTAAAAAGTGACCCGGTGTCAGGGGTATGGGATCATTAGGGTCATTATTCATTAAAGTTATAGGTCGCGAATTAAGACACGCTTCTATTTGCGCTAAAACAGTGGATACTTCCTCAAAAGTAAGTGTCGTGTCTCCGATGACCCGTTTTAAGTGGGATTTTGTGCTGCGTATGCCAGCCTCCCACAAGCCCCCAAAGTTCGGTGCATGCGGCGGTATGAAATGCCAGGTAGTGCGCTCTAATACCAACAACTCCGATATTTTATTGGGTAATGATGACTTTGCGCTGTCAAACATCTCTCTTAACAGCTTGTCTGCACCAACAAAATTAGTGCCGTTGTCACTAAAAAGATCATAGCAATGGCCTCGTCTCGAGGTGAATCTTCTGAAGGCTGCAATGAAACCTTTTGCAGTCATATCTGTGACAGCTTCTAAGTGTATGGCTCGAGTCACCATACAAACGAACAAACAAATGTATCCTTTATAAGATTTTGATCCCCTGCCAGGAGAAAATCTAATATTAATAGGGCCTGCATAATCGACTCCAGCTGACCTGAAAGGTCGATCAGGTTTTACTTTTACTTCCGGTAGTTGGCCCATTAATTGGGTAGTTCTTCTTGTATTGTATCTAATACAAATTGCGCATTCACGATAGCATTTTTTTGTTTCATTCTTCGCTCGTAAAATCCAGTATTTTGACCGCAAATAATTTAGCATGAGTTGTGGCCCACCGTGCATGGTTTTATAATGAGCATCTAGAATTATTAGTCTGCTAAGATGATTCCTAGCAGGTAAAATAATAGGATGCTGCGTCTCATATGCGGTATGAGACTGCTGTATACGTCCACCGACTCTTAATACACCATTATCATCGAGAATAGGACAAAGAGTGCGCAAATTGCTTCTTTTAAGTACAAATCCATCGGATTTTAAATATTTTATTTCTTGTCTAAACTCCTTCTGCTGAACTTGTTTTATACAACATTCTAACGATTCCTTCATTTCCTTTGTACTAACAAATTTGTAATACTTATGACGTTTTTCTTTAGTAAGTTTTAAATTTAACCATCTTCTACAGTATGAAATAATTCTTAACATTTTTGATATATTTGAAAACTTAGTCCAAATAAATTCATCTTCAGTTTTTAATAACACAGTTAGGGCCTTAATCTTCTCTTCCTCTTCTGTATCCTCTACGTCTTCTATACTTAAGGGTATGTCTATTTTGCCCAACCAAGGTGGTCCATTCCACCACAGTAAATTGTTTATTAAATCAGACGCTTGTAACCCTCTGGACGCACAATCTGCTGGGTTCATATTGGTGGCAACATGTCCCCACTGATCGTAATTTAAAATATTTAGTATTTCCGATACTCTATTGCTTACAAATGTATTCCATCGACTAGATCCTCCTTTTAGCCAAGCTAGAACTATTGTCGAGTCAGTCCACGCACGTAGGTTAGTTAGAGTTAGGTATATTCATTACTTGTGATATCTCAGAGATTAATTTGGATGCTAACACCGCTCCGCGAAGTTCCAATCTAGGTATTGAAAGTTGTTTCTCGATCGGAGCGACTTTTGTTTTTGCAGATATTAGACTGACATAAATTCGATCTTCTTCAATAACGCGCATATATACTGCTGCTCCATAAGCTGCTTGTGAAGCATCTGCAAACGCATGTAACTCTATCTTAGCAGAAGACGAGCAATTTAGCCATCTCGGTATACTAATGTCCTTGATATGGATTAAAGAATTTCTGTATTGCAACCATTCTTCCAACAGTTCTCCTCTTATAGTTTCGTCCCATTCCAGACCTGTCCTCCATAGTTTCTGTATAATAATTTTGGCGATAACAATCACAGGAGCGATCCATCCTAGCGGGTCGTATAATTTGGCCACTTCAGATAGGATGTAACGTTTAGTAATTAAATGTCCAGGTTCTGGCATGTTGATGATATATTCGAAATTGTCTCTGACTCGATTCCAGACCACACCCAACACCTTTATTAGATTATTGAGCTTAAGAGGAACTTCATGATCTACCCGTTTGTTTATATATTTTAGAACATTATCATTGTTACTACTCCACTTTTGTAATTCAAATCCTCCCAAGTTCATTAGTTTATTCATTTCATTATATATCGTCACAGCTTCATCTTCCGTTTCACACCATGTCATTAGATCATCCATGTAAAAATCTTGTTTTGTTATCTTTGTTGCAATTGGGCACTTTAATTTCTCATCGTCAGCTAATCTTTGCAATGATTTCACGGCTAGATATGGTGCACATGCTGTTCCAAATGTTAATCTCACTAGTTTAAAATGTTTAACTGGCTCACTTTGTGTAAATCTCCATAAAATTCTTGGATAATTTGTATCTTCTTCAGCGACACGTACCATCCGGTACATTTTAATTATATCTGCTGTTATACATACCTTGTGTGTTCTCCATCTCATTAATAAATGTCGTAAATCTTGTTGCAATTTTGGACCGACAAGAAGGTCATCATTTAAAGAAACGTTATTTGAACCTTTGCATGAAGCGTCAAAAACAATTCGAAGTTTTGTAGTCTCTTTGTCTTCTCGTGTTACACCATGATGAGGTAGATAAACCGAACCAGAACTGTCAATTTCTGTAGAATCTACTTCAACCATATGATTTAATTGTATATACTCGTCCATTACCTTGTGATAATCTTCTTGAAGCTTTGGATTTTTTGATAATCGTTTCTCTAATATCTCAAATCTTTTAGCAGCTATCTCTTTTGAATTGCCATTTTTACACTCTGGGTTTTCGTTCCTAAACGGTAGCCGTACTACGAATCTTCCATTTTTGTCTCTCACTGAAGTAGTGTCAAAAAGGTCCTCACACCTCCTTTCTTCTTCCGATAATTTCTTTTGTATCATATTTGGCTCATTTTCCACTTCCCAAAACAGTTTTAACATATCATCTTCTTGGTGTTGTATATGTAAACTAGTCACAGTTTTATTTGCTGCGGTAGGACCTTCTGATACCCTTCCAGATAGTATCCAACCTAAGGCAGTGTTTTGAGCTAATAGGTTGCTATTAGGATGCTTAATAACACCATCCATCAGTATGTCACTATAGACTTCCGCGCCAAGTAAAATATCAATTTTACTTGCTATGTTGAAATTTGGATCAGCTAAATCTAAATTCGCTAAATCTGACCACTCAGGAGTGATAAAGTTGGTAGCAGGTAGGAGTGTAGTAAGTGAGCGCAATACATACGCATTTACTTGCACCGATTAGTCGCGGTTAAGGCGGGATTTTATGTTAAATGACACCATATGTTTAATTCTTGTTTGTCCCTCTCCTACTCCTGACACCCAACCACTTACACATTTTCTATTTAAATTAAGTAATTGAACCGTTGCCTCCGTGACAAACGATGCCTGTGACCCTTGATCTAATAATGCTCTAATTGTATATTTGCATTGTTTTTTTTCAGGTCAGGGGTGCTCCTATCTAGTGGTCATGGCTTGTCCTAGAATAGGTGCTACGAGTACGCGACCTCGGCCCCCCGAGCTACTGCAGTCACTACAAACATTCCCTTCCATGACTGCAGTATCCACTCCTACAGGCCATACTCTCCTTTCCCATTATATCCTCTACTCACAAACCCTATTTCCTTTCCCCCGCTGATGATGGGCAGCAGCGTCGTCAGCGCGAGTCCCCTCCTGCGCTCGCCAACCCGCCCGCCAAGCGTGGCGAGTATTGGCAAATACCCCTCAATGGCGACACAAAAATTGACCAGGCCCCCAGTCCCCGGCAGCCCCACTATTCCTGGCGATGGTAGCAGCCATGGTTACGGTGGGGCAGGGGGTGCTAAGAATCCCCGGGTTGGCCCCGGCTACCACCCCCGACGACGACTGGCCCTGGTAACACACAACATACGCACTTTGAGGACAGACGAGAAGATTGTCGAACTGGAAGAAGAATTGAGCGGGTTACACTGGGATATTCTGGGGTTATCGGAAGTCCGAAGAATCGGGGAGGATACGATAACCCTGAAGTCTGGTAACCTGCACTTCTACCGGGGGGACGACCAACAGTCCCGAGGAGGTGTCGGATTTCTCGTCCACAGGTCTCTCATCAACAACATCGTATCCATCGAAAGTGTGTCGAGCAGGGTAGTATACCTTATACTCAGAATATCCAAAAGATATTCGTTGAAGGTCATACAGGTATACGCGCCGACCTCGACACACCCAGATGAAGAAGTAGAGGAGATGTATGAGGACATTAGTCGGGCCATACATACTTCCAAAACCTACTTCAATGTTGTTATGGGGGACTTCAACGCAAAGTTGGGCAAGAGAAGCGATGCAGAGTTGAAAGTGGGGCAATTTGGACATGGGCAACGGAACCTCAGGGGTCAGAGGCTGGCCGACTTTCTGGAAAAAGAGGGACTCTTCGCGATGAACTCTTTTTTCCAGAAGCCGCCTCACAGGAAATGGACCTGGTTGAGTCCTGACGGTTCTACGAGAAATGAGATAGATTTCATCTTGACGACGAATAGAAGGATGTTCAGTGATGTCTCTGTGATCAACAGGGTGAAAACCGGTAGTGATCACCGAATGGTTAGGGGCACATTGAATATCAACGTCCAATTAGAAAGGCGCCGCTTGATGAAGTCTACGCTCCGACCTACTCGCGCCCATATCCAAAACCCTGAGAGCTTTCAACTCGAGTTGACAAATCGCTTTGATTGTCTAAAAGAAAACCTTGCAGTGGACGAGTTAAACAGCGGTTTGGTAGAAGCTGTCCATACGGTGGGATCTAAGTATTTTAGACCTCGCCGTAGAGATAGACCACAAAAACTCTCGATCCACACTCTTGACCTCATGGCCGAACGTCGATCTTTAGCGCTGCAGTCTTCCGTTGACGCCGAAGCATATTGGCGGCTCAATAGACAGATCTGGAAGTCCTTGCGACACGATGTCCGTGCTCACAATACTGTGAGCATTAAGGAGACAATTGAGCGGAACGGAGGCTCCAAAGTGTTTGCAAGAGACTTGTCTATTGGGCAAAGCCAGTTGTCTAGGCTGAAGACGGAAGACGGCCGCGTGGTATCGACGAGGGCAGAGGTATTAAGGGAGATCGAGAGGTTCTACGAACAGCTTTACACCTCGGTTGCCAAACCTACTGTTAGCTCGGCCAAAGACCCGAGAGCCGAGTTAATCCGACACTTTAGCGATGATATCCCGGACATCAGCCTGTTTGAGATTGAGATGGCCCTCAAACAACTTAAAAACAACAAGGCGCCGGGTGAGGACGGAATCACTTCAGAGCTTCTGAAAGCGGGCGGAACGCCGGTACTGAAAGTCCTTCAGAGGCTCTTCAATTCCGTTCTCCTCGAGGGCTCAACGCCGGAGGCATGGAGCAGGAGCTTGGTGGTACTGTTCTTCAAAAAAGGTGATAACACTTTGCTGAAGAACTACAGGCCCATCTCGCTCCTGAGCCATGTCTATAAGTTGTTTTCAAGGGTCATCACAAATCGTCTCGAAGGCAGGTTTGATGACTTCCAGCCTCCCGAACAAGCCGGTTTCCGAAAAGGCTTTAGTACCATAGACCATATTCATACGCTACGGCAGGTTATACAAAAAACCGAGGAGTATAACTTGCCGCTTTGTTTAGCGTTTGTGGACTATGAGAAAGCCTTTGATTCGATCGAGACCTGGGCTGTGCTACAGTCTCTTCAGCGGTGCCACATAGACTATCGGTACATCGAAGTGTTGAGGTGTATATACAACAACGCCACCATGTCGGTCCGAGTACAGGATCAGAGCACGAAGGCTATTCCACTACAGAGAGGCGTGAGACAGGGAGATGTCATATCTCCGAAACTGTTCACTGCCGCGCTGGAAAATGCCTTCAAGCTCTTGCAGTGGAAAGGATTCGGCATCAACATCAACGGCGAGTATATTACTCACCTTCGATTTGCCGACGATATTGTAGTCTTGGCAGAATCGCTGGAAGACCTTAGCACTATGCTCGAAGACCTTAATCGAGTTTCCCAACAGGTGGGTCTTAAAATGAACATGGATAAAACGAAGATCATGTCGAATATCCATGTTGTGCCCACCCCCATTGGAGTTGGGGGCTCGACTCTCGAAGTTGTAGACGAATATGTCTATTTAGGACAAGTGGTCCGGTTAGGCAGGTCCAACTTCGAGAGAGAGGTCAATCGGCGAATCCAACTCGGTTGGGCAGCGTTCGGGAAACTTCGCGACGTCTTCTCGTCCAAAATACCTCAGTGCCTAAAATCGAAAGTCTTCGATAGTTGTGTGTTACCAGTGATGACATACGGCACCGAGACGTGGCCTCTCACTGTGAGCCTCATTAAAAGGCTCAAAGTCACTCAACGAGCCATGGAGCGGGCTATGCTCGGTGTTTCCCTACGAGATCGAATCAGAAATGAGGAGATCCGTAGGAGAACCAAGGTTACCGACATAGCCCATAGGATTGGCAAGTTGAAGTGGCAGTGGGCCGGGCACATAGCTCGTAGAACCGATGGCCGTTGGGGCCGAAAGGTTCTCGAGTGGAGGCCACGTACAGGCAAGCGAAGTGTTGGACGCCCGCCTACAAGGTGGACGGACGATCTGACTAAGGTCGCAGGAAGTCGCTGGATGCAGGCCGCTTCCAACAGGTCATTGTGGAGATCATTGGGGGAGGCCTATGTTCAGCAGTGGACTTCCTGTGGCTGATATGATGATGATGATGATGATGTATATTTGCGACCGTTCCTACTATATACGACAACTCGTGCAGTTGCTAACAAGACACAATTTGTATGGAAATTATTCCTCGAAAGGGCGGTTACAATGTGTGTGTCACTTGACTTACCTCTCTGCGACTCAATCACAGTACCTGTAGATGCCAACTCACGCTCATGGGGTTTTTCTGTAGTCTCTCTCTCGAAGTGTAGAAGTGTGTGGTGACGCCGCTTGCATTGCCGACAACACGCTGACTGTCGACACTTAAACACAGCATGTGATGGCGCCAAACAATTGAAGCATAATTTACTCCGCTGAACAAACTCTTGTCTTTCCTTGGTAGACATATCTTGAAACTTTTTACAGTGGTACAGATAATGCTCTCCCTCACATAATGCACATTTTGCTACGTACCTTTTCTCCTCCTTTTTAACATTTGTATGGAAAACCTTGTGTTTTATATTGCCAGGCTTATATTGTATCACTTTTGGTTTCTCCGTTATCCTGTCCGTCATTTCTATAGATCTGAATCTCATTCTTAAAAAATCACCCAGTTCGGACCATGTAGGTAGGTCGCTCTCACTCGTACGTAAATGTTGTTCCCACTCCTTCACTGATTCAGAATCCAATTTACTGAGTACTAAATAATTAATTATCAAGTCCCAAGTCTCCGTTTTCACGTCCATATTGTTTAAAGCCTTCAAGCATGTTGATGTTGTGTCTACCAATTGCTTAATCGCAGTCGCAGATGCAATTTGTATTGATTTTTGTGCAAACAATTTCCTCAAAATTTCGTGAGCATTATACCTCTTGTTATTGTATCGTTTCTCTAACTCGTTCCACGCCTCATCATAATTCGCGTTTGTTATTGAAAAATTGCGTAATAACTCTTCTGGTTCTCCTGTCAAATTTGTCTTCAAATATTGTAATTTCTGCACGGGTGACAATAGTTTATTATTGTGAATAAGAGAAGAAAATAAATCGTAAAACGATTGCCACTCGTCGTATTTTCCACTAAATATAGGAATCTGAATGCGGGGTAGTTTGATGTCACCTTTGGTAGAATGTTCTAGGTCACTCGATGTTTGCCTGCAACCCGGCGTTTGCTGCTTAGACAGTTCCAATAACCGAGAGATAGCTTCTTTCAAACTTGATTTGTATTGAATATATAACTCTTCAAACTCCTCATACATATCCTCCTCGAAATATGGATCACATTTGTCATCATCGTTAGTGACCTTTAAAACAACATTTTTGTGTCCTTCTTTAAATGTTTTCCAAATATCTTCTAAAGTTTCCAATCTGGTTTCCAAATAAGATATTTTTATTCTATCTTTAGGTGCCTTTTTGTAGTTCCTTTCCGCATTTTTTAAGTTCACTATTAACTCTTTTTGATACACTAGTAGTTGTTCCATATTAATGTTTGTAATAAGATCGTCACTAACACGATTTAAAACTCACAACAGTAAATTGTTTAAATAAATGCACTTTTACAATTTCTTATCGCTCAGGAATGCGGTGCGCGGCACACGTGCATCGGCCGGCCGACGACTATAAATCCGACTCGATTAGGACCATATGTTTACGCGATAAGGTTTAGTTTTGATCGACAGGGTTCTGGAAAAATAACGAGACGTGCGTTCTTGTTCACAAAAGGTTTAATACTAATTTCACAACTATACTGTTTCCATTCGTTTATTTTATTTTTGACACATCGAGTACTGAATCAAATAGTGATGGCCTGATGCGTTATCGAATCAATTTTTTATAACAAACGATTTTATTTTTGAACAAGTTTTAATCGATTTAATACATATTTTATTTTTTGCTCCATGCATTGTTTTATAAAACTTCAGGGATATTTAAGTTACTTGATTTAATAATTATATTAAAATAAACCATTTACTCATGTTAAGTTAATATTCTTATCACTTCCGTCGGCAATAGTAATGTTGTTAAAAACAAATTGTGAAACGGCAACACTGGGCAGACAGGTGACGCGCGCCGCCATTTTGTGGTCACTCACAACGAGACGCCCGCGCCCGTGCTAGTGTTTTCCGTTCGCTGAATTTTAATTCACATTTTTCATACGTCGAGTTGAGTATCTATATTCCTCCGTATTGTTTTACCCGTGAATTCCTACATTTGGTTGAATTGAGAACATCGTACCTGCCTTCATCACTTTCAAAATACCTAAAGGAAAGGTGCTTAAAGGACAAACAAGGGAGTTTGTGTTGCGACTTCATGAGTACTTTGAAAGGGAAAGCCGTAATGGTGGACCTCTTATACCAGTGACTCAAATCAGAGACCGTGTTTCAGCAGCATTAGGTATTACTGCTCCAACAGTTTCAAAAATAATTAAAGAAGGCTACGGCAGTAGTGGCATGGAACAAAACAAGCCATCTACACCTAAGAAAAAACGTCAGCCCTTTAAAGTGACAGCAATTGACAGTTTTGATGGTGATGCTATTCGTCGTCATATATACGATTATTACCAAAGAAAAGAGATTCCTACTTTACATAACCTAGTACAATCTCTGAAAACTAGTGGCTTGTTCCGTGGTCAAAAGTCTTCTTTGGCGAAGGTATTGAATAGGATTGGATTCCAATACAAAAAATGTGACAAAAGAAAAATATTGATGGAACGCAATGATGTTGCTTTGTATCGATGCGAATTTTTAAGACAAGCTAAAAAAATAGAAGACTGGTCGAATGTTGTTTTCACCGATGAAACTTGGCTCAATGCGAATCACACGGTATCAAAAACTTGGACTGACAACACTGCTAGCTCCTCGACCGCAGTGCCAATGGGAAAAGGTGAAAGAATTATAATTTGTCATGCAGGAACCGCAAAAGGATTTGTGCAAGATGCTATGTTAGCTTTTAAATCAAAGAAAACAGGGGATTACCACGAAGAAATGAATTCCGAAGTATATGAAAAATGGTTTCGGGAAATGTTATTGTCACTCGAACAGCCATCAACAATATTTATAGATAATGCGTCCTATCACTCTCGGCAAATTAACAAAATGCCAACGCAAGCCAGTAAAAAAAATGAAATAATAAACTGGCTCCGTAACAATGGCGAGGAGGTGGACGAGTCCCTATTAAAAGTAGAGTTACTTAAAATATTAAAAATGAGGAAGCAGCCTAAACGATACGTTATAGATGAAATGGCTGCAGAACATGGGCACACCGTCCTTAGAATTCCTCCATATCATTGCCAGTATAATGCCATAGAGCTAATATGGGCGCAAGTGAAAGGATATGCTGCGAGAATAAATACAACTCCTCCTTTCACCGCAAACAAAATGCTGGAGTTGCTTAAAAATGCGTGTGAAAATGTGACGCCTCATAACTGGGCGAGTGTCGTAGATAAGACGAAGAAAGAAATAATGTCTGATTGGGATCGCGATGTCGCATTTGACAACTTACCCATGCACTCATTAATAATTAGTGTTACTGGGGATACGAGTGACGACGACGCCGATTCCGACGAAACAGACGATTGTTTATAAATAAAATATTAACAAATTACCTTTTAGTTGTTTTAATTATTTAATCCTTAAAGTACTATGAATTCCAACATGGTTTAACTGTTTATTACAAGTAGGTACTAAACATTTATTTTCGTTGTAATCATTGTAATTATTTTAAATTAAACTCTTATTAAAAGTCACTTCAATACGTATACCTTTATTCATATTAATTAATTTGCAGCAAATACATTCGATCCTAATATTGGGTACTATATTACGTTTAACTGTTTTCATTAGCATTTTAATGTAATTTTATTTCAAATGATTCCGATTGATTGATTCTATTCAAAATCGTTTTTGTTATCTGTGGTCATTCGTTACGAATGGCACAACTCTAAGTGGGCGTTACCCGTCAAGAAAGTATCTACTTTTATTTCAAAATATTGTTCTACTGTAATGTCGTACTTTATAGGCGTGAACTGTCAAAAATAAAATAAACGAATGGAAACAGTATAATTTGTTACATGATGTTCGCTTGCTTTAAACACATACATTTAAAATCTTTAGTCATTTTTTTTCAATATTTTAGATAAAAATCGATTTAAAACTCTAACATTAGTTAATTTTATGGTAATAAAAATAATACCTTATACTTAAATTTGCGAAAAAAGGTAAAAGGCAAACACATTAGCCCGTGTCAAAATTCGGGCTAAATGTGCATATTTGCTTACCCCATATCTCCTAAATGGGACCGGTTGGGGTCAAGGTCAAAATTTGTATGGCTTGGTGTGGGTTCAAGTTATAATCTCTAAAAGTTTCAGCTTTACATCTTGATATAAAAAAAAGTTAGGACGAAAACAAAATCCGTTTTCATACATTTAAAATCTTCAAAGTCATTTTTTTCAATATTTGAGATGCCAATCGGTTCAAAATTCTAATATTAGTTAATGTTATGGTAATAACAATAATACCTCATACTTAGATTTAAGAAAAAAGGTAAAAACAATTTGAAAAATCCTATGTAAAGGAGCCTCGAAATCCGTCCCACTGCGTCGTCCTCCCTCTAGAAGGCCTTGCGGCGGTCTGATTTGATGCACGTCGGACAGCGTGTTTTATAGTGGTTTTTAAAATATTTGTAGAAAACATGAAAACTAATTTTGTTGAAATATAAAAATAGTAATTTATTGATAAGATGTTCTTCTATTATAATATGCAATTGCTATAAAAAATTATGTACTATAAGTTGGTGAAAAAAAATATTATCTTGACGAGAGTTTTTGAATAATTTCGCTTTGTAATAGTTTTTATTTTTCAGGAACTAAACACAAAAAGATTATTTTTCTCAGCAAAATCCCTCCATAAGGGTCTTATTAGTCTGATAATATTTTTATTTTCATCTTATATTTAGTGATTTCGGATATCTTAAGCTTCTAAATTGCCATTTAAAGCCTAAATAACGAAACTTGTGTTCAGTATTCCTTATAGAAATCACAAATTATCCATCTATCTATAATGTTTTCCCTCAAAATCCCTAGATGATAACCTTTTCTAAAATTTGTACTTATTATTTTTCTTTTAAATTGTTTATTGGTGGCTATTAACTCATTTGAAAAGTCCTGTTTTTAAGCCAAAAAGCGCGCGGAAGGTATAAACGCTCTTAATAAATGCGTGCCGCTCTCAATTCTGGCCTACAGGATTTCAATGCAGCAATAAACGTCTCACTAGATTCTAATAATAGATGAATATTTCAGGTTATATACTGTAACATTGTAACATTTTGCGTGTAATCCAGGCGAAGTTGCCCCGCGGAATAGAGAACATAAGGCCCCACATCGAGCAGGTGGACAATGTGCCCCTGCTGGTGTCGCTGTTCACCGACTGCACCGCGCGATCCGTCCAGCTCATGATACAAATTATGCAGGTGAGTAGTTACTTAAAAATATGTTAATTAAAGAATGAACGTTATGACTTCTGTCTAATTTTTATTGACGTGTGGCGAAATTTAGAACTACAAAAAATGTCTATTTAATGCATTATTTGAGATATATTTTAAAAATATAAATAACTAGCGGCCCGGCTCAGCTTCGCCCACAAATCTATTTCTGTTCAATAATATGTACGTATTATACATATAATCCTTCCTCTTGAATCACTCTATCTACTAAAAAAAACCGCATCAAAATCCGTTGCGTATTTTTTTTTTTTTTATTGCAGTGAATGGTGAGACGAGCATGCCGTTCGCCTGATGGTAAGCGATACGACCGCTCATGAACAGTAGCAGCACCAAACAACACCTTGAATTACAAAGCAATGCTTGGCATTCCACTGCGCTCGCCATCCTGAGACATAAGATGTTAAGTCTCAATATGTCCAGTAGTTACTCTGGCTACAATGTCCTTCAATCCGAAACACAACAGTGCATTTGAACTGCTGTTTGACGGGAGAAATAGACATTGCGGTGGTACTCACCCAGGCAGCCTCTCACATATGAGAGACCTACCACCTGTAAAGTAAAGTAGTTTTAAAGATTTAAGCATACAAAGGGACATTGGGACAGAGAAAGCGACTTTGTTTTATACTATGTAGTGAGTTTGACAACAGCATGACAGCAACGCATTCAGACGCAAAAATATCGTAATCGATCTATACATAGTACCCACAAATCTTTTGTATTATATGGGATGGACCATAGTTTTCACAAAAATATTATGAATATTAATAGTAACTGCAGTAAAATAGAACCGTGGAGTATGCAAAACAATCAACAGAATAACGAGTAATTTATACAGACCAGGGAAATTGACAAATATGTAAAATGTCTTTACATATTATAATCGATGATATTCCTTTAGCCCAAAGCTTTAAAATTGACTAATTTATTTTGATCATTCTTTTTACTTTTAAAATCAGTGGATTGCCATAACAGGAGTATCATGTTAGGCTGAAGAACATAGGTTTTTATTAATATAGTCATTACTTATTTTTTCTTTTATTATTATATACCGGGTATCTCAAGACTGCTACCGAAAACGAAGCCGGGTGGTAGTTTTAGTGGCTACAAACACAATGCAATTAAAAATTTCGCCTAGAAACGCGACAATTTTTTTTTATGATTTTTTAAATATCGTAATTTTTGGGTGGTAAATCCATAGTTTTTGCTAAAATAATAATTTAAACTCTTTTATACCTTAGAGTATTTATAAATAAAAGGGTATATACTATTATTTTAGGAAAAAATGTATTTACCTCCCAAATATGGCCATAGGAAAAAAATAACAAAAAAAAATTGTCGCTTTTTTTTGCAACATTTTCTGTTGCATTGTGTCTGAAGTCGCTTAAACTACCACCCGGCTTCGTTTTCGGTAGCAGTCTTGATATACCCTGTATAAGAGACAATAACAAAAAAATACAGTTAGTCTCACAAAAGCAATGGGGAATATGCATGATTTTTTTTTTAATTTTTTTATTCGATTCTACTAGTCATTAAATTACCAAACATACAAATAACACGTCCAAAATATAAACTATCATGCAAAAAAATAAATATTAAAATCGCTATCAATTTTGGGCGATCTAAACGCGGCCATTTTGGCGCGCTTGCTTGTGACGTCACGATTACACAAGTTCGATGTCAACCAGCAGTGTTTGGTTCAAAAAATTACCAAAAAATAATGAAAGTGAATGAATATCCACTTAATTACCATGGAAAAGCACATAAAACCATATTACAAATATTGTGTCGTTCCTATGTGCCCAAATAACATAAAAATTGCACCTGACAAAGTATATTTCCATAAGCCGAAAGTTGTAAATCTGAGGATAAAGTGGTGCAAGGCGATGAGAAGAGACAATGTATCGTGTTTGAGCTGTTTATATTGTTGTGAAGACCATTTCGATGTAAGTAAGGATATTAAAATTAAGTAAAATACAATCCCTCCAGCCCCCACTATCTTAAAAACTACAATCCCTCCAGCCCCCACTATCTTAAAAACCGTTTTAAATTCCTCGGTCAAACTCATGCGCGAACTCTTAGATCAACAGAGAATTTGATCCTAGAGATTCCCAAACACAGCACATCATTTCTAAGCAAGTCCTTTACAGTTCATGCTGCTCGCTTGTGGAACGAATTACCATTGTCTGTCAGACAAGCTAAGACATTACCAAGTTTTAAGAGACTTGTTAAGATACATTATCTCTCACTGCAGTAACGTATTATCCTGTTATATATATATATATATATTTTGCTCCTCTACTTAAATCATCATTATAGTTAGCTCGATATATATTAGTATGTATGTTTGTATTTATTTATATTATGTAAATTAATATAATATAGCATGTACATCAATTATTATTGTTTATTATTATTATTCTCTCGCTATTTGCACTATACTGTTTCCATTCGTTTATTTTATTTTTGACAGTTCACGCCTATAAAGTACGACATTACAGTAGAACAATATTTTGAAATAAAAGTAGATACTTTCTTGACGGGTAACGCCCACTTAGAGTTGTGCCATTCGTAACGAATGACCACAGATAACAAAAACGATTTTGAATAGAATCAATCAATCGGAATCATTTGAAATAAAATTACATTAAAATGCTAATGAAAACAGTTAAACGTAATATAGTACCCAATATTAGGATCGAATGTATTTGCTGCAAATTAATTAATATGAATAAAGGTATACGTATTGAAGTGACTTTTAATAAGAGTTTAATTTAAAATAATTACAATGATTACAACGAAAATAAATGTTTAGTACCTACTTGTAATAAACAGTTAAACCATGTTGGAATTCATAGTACTTTAAGGATTAAATAATTAAAACAACTAAAAGGTAATTTGTTAATATTTTTATTTATAAACAATCGTCTGTTTCGTCGGAATCGGCGTCGTCGTCACTCGTATCCCCAGTAACACTAATTATTAATGAGTGCATGGGTAAGTTGTCAAATGCGACATCGCGATCCCAATCAGACATTATTTCTTTCTTCGTCTTATCTACGACACTCGCCCAGTTATGAGGCGTCACATTTTCACACGCATTTTTAAGCAACTCCAGCATTTTGTTTGCGGTGAAAGGAGGAGTTGTATTTATTCTCGCAGCATATCCTTTCACTTGCGCCCATATTAGCTCTATGGCATTATACTGGCAATGATATGGAGGAATTCTAAGGACGGTGTGCCCATGTTCTGCAGCCATTTCATCTATAACGTATCGTTTAGGCTGCTTCCTCATTTTTAATATTTTAAGTAACTCTACTTTTAATAGGGACTCGTCCACCTCCTCGCCATTGTTACGGAGCCAGTTTATTATTTCATTTTTTTTACTGGCTTGCGTTGGCATTTTGTTAATTTGCCGAGAGTGATAGGACGCATTATCTATAAATATTGTTGATGGCTGTTCGAGTGACAATAACATTTCCCGAAACCATTTTTCATATACTTCGGAATTCATTTCTTCGTGGTAATCCCCTGTTTTCTTTGATTTAAAAGCTAACATAGCATCTTGCACAAATCCTTTTGCGGTTCCTGCATGACAAATTATAATTCTTTCACCTTTTCCCATTGGCACTGCGGTCGAGGAGCTAGCAGTGTTGTCAGTCCAAGTTTTTGATACCGTGTGATTCGCATTGAGCCAAGTTTCATCGGTGAAAACAACATTCGACCAGTCTTCTATTTTTTTAGCTTGTCTTAAAAATTCGCATCGATACAAAGCAACATCATTGCGTTCCATCAATATTTTTCTTTTGTCACATTTTTTGTATTGGAATCCAATCCTATTCAATACCTTCGCCAAAGAAGACTTTTGACCACGGAACAAGCCACTAGTTTTCAGAGATTGTACTAGGTTATGTAAAGTAGGAATCTCTTTTCTTTGGTAATAATCGTATATATGACGACGAATAGCATCACCATCAAAACTGTCAGTTGCTGTCACTTTAAAGGGCTGACGTTTTTTCTTAGGTGTATATGGCTTGTTTTGTTCCATGCCACTACTGCCGTAGCCTTCTTTAATTATTTTTGAAACTGTTGGAGCAGTAATACCTAATGCTGCTGAAACACGGTCTCTGATTTGAGTCACTGGTATAAGAGGTCCACCATTACGGCTTTCCCTTTCAAAGTACTCATGAAGTCGCAACACAAACTCCCTTGTTTGTCCTTTAAGCACCTTTCCTTTAGGCATTTTGAAAGTGATGAAGGCAGGTACGATGTTCTCAATTCAACCAAATGTAGGAATTCACGGGTAAAACAATACGGAGGAATATAAATACTCAACTCGACGTATGAAAAATGTGAATTAAAATTCAGCGAACGGAAAACACTAGCACGGGCGCGGGCGTCTCGTTGTGAGTGACCACAAAATGGCGGCGCGCGTCACCTGTCTGCCCAGTGTTGCCGTTTCACAATTTGTTTTTAACAACATTACTATTGCCGACGGAAGTGATAAGAATATTAACTTAACATGAGTAAATGGTTTATTTTAATATAATTATTAAATCAAGTAACTTAAATATCCCTGAAGTTTTATAAAACAATGCATGGAGCAAAAAATAAAATATGTATTAAATCGATTAAAACTTGTTCAAAAATAAAATCGTTTGTTATAAAAAATTGATTCGATAACGCATCAGGCCATCACTATTTGATTCAGTACTCGATGTGTCAAAAATAAAATAAACGAATGGAAACAGTATACCCTTTATTTCAATTTCACAATAATCCAGTCCATCCAAAGGTTGCCTGGAAGAGATCGCAGCTAGCGATAAGGCCGCCTATTGTAACCATGCCTTTAGTTTTTAAGTACTTGTATGTGTCTTACATTTTGGTGTACAATAAAGCATATATAAATAAATAAATAAATAAAATACAAACAATACATTAATTAAGTAAAATACAAATCATTCTTACGTTTACCTACCTACTTGTTTTGTTTACAAACCTCAACAAAAACAGCCTAGTTTACGAAAAGTTCTAAATATATTATTAAGAATTCTTATTCGATATTCTACATTTATCCTTATGTATATGTATGAGTATACTATTAATGATAATTAAAAACATCTAAATAATTAGAATAAGAGGCTAGTGCGAGACTAATTTTATTTATTTATATTTATTTATTTATATACAGGGTATATCAAGACTGCTACCGAAAACGGAGCCGGGTGGTAGTTTAAACGACTTCAGACACAATGGAACAGAAAAAGTTGCAAAAAAAAGCGACAATTTTTTTTTGTTATTTTTTTCCTATTTCCATATTTGGGTGATAAATACATTTTTTCCTAAAATAATAGTTTATGCCCTTTTATTTATAAATACTCTAAGGTATAAAAGAGTTTAAATTATTATTTTAGCAAAAACTACGGATTTACCACCCAAAAATGACGATATTTAAAAAATCATAAAAAATAATTGTCGCGTTTCTATGCGAAATTTTTAATTGCATTATGTTTGTAGCCACTAAAACTACCACCGGGCTTCGTTTTCGGTAGCAGTCTTGAGATACCCGGTATACTTTATTGTACACCATAAAATAGGAAAAATAACAGATTAAATACTTAAAACTAAAGACATGGTAACAATTGGCGGCCTTATCGCTAGCTGCGATCTCTTCCAGGCAACCTTTGGATGGACTGGATTAATATAATAAAGATCTAATGGGGCAGTACAGAGGACGAGATAAAAGAAAAATTATACTAGATGTACACGTTATATATTATGTTTTAAATATAGCATACTTATATACCTAAATTATAAATACATACATACAGGGTATATCAAGACTGCTACCGAAAACGAAGCCGGGCGGCAGTTTAAGCGACTTCAGACACAATGCAACAGAAAAAGTTGCAAAAAAAATAAGCTAATTTTATTAATCTTTCTATTATTTCTGGGTATCAGATTGAAGAGGATACAGAAAATTATATTAGGTACAAAATAATGGCATTAGAACATGGACAAAAAGTGAAGTTAAGATTTAAAAAAGGAGTAGTGCCACATATATTCCAGTGTCAGAAAAAAGAGAAGTCGAAGAGAAATACGTGGCCATCATAAACACGTCGATTTTCGGAAGATTATCCGACTGCGCTTTTACGAAAACGGTTTCAGTCATTCTCATCACTTTTAATTAATACTGGGAACACATAAAACTATTAACTTAATATAAAAAACAGCGACACAAAACAATAACAATCATTCCTCAGAAAAGAAACCGTACAAATAGCTTGTTGACAACAGACCTCTCGTGTAAAAGTGACGTCACGTTTTCATCTACCAATAGTGTTGCGTTTCGGAAATTTTAACACAGCCACTTTTTGATGATTAAATTTCACTATTAAATTAAAATAAATTTTAAAAATTATTGTATTCGTGCATATTCCCCATTGCTTGGTTTGTCTGTGAGTACATAGTGGTGTTTTACATATATTGCTAGTTGCTAGTGCCTAATTATAATGTTGACAGCAGATACTTTTTGATAATTTTAATGTTAGTTTTTTTTTTTATTAATCCGTGCTGCGATTTCGGAAGCGAGACCGTTTACCAAGTAGGGTAACCGCATCTAGCTATTAATAATAATAGAGTGAATTATCTAGCCTAATGCCTCAAGTTAATCCTTCGCTCATTAGAGTTTATTAATAAGGGCCTGTAGGTATAAAAAATAATTTATTTCAATGTATAAAAAATAAGTAAAATATTGATTTTCAGGATTACGGAGAAGTGGTGTGCGTCATGGGTTCGGCGGCCAACTGTCTCAACATGGAGATATTTATGCAGGCTGACGCTAGGTACGCATTTACTATACTTCAACCTGACTTCAACTCGATTGAGACCTATAATAAAATATTAGACAGATATTTTTTCGCCCGTATTTTGTTTTAATTAAATTGCGAGCTAAACACTTACCAGTGTCTCGATACTCACAGAAATTAGATGTTGATTTTCTTACTGTTGATTCTTAGTGGTAGGTGAGAGGATGGGATAGTCTCAGTTACTTAATGAATTGAGGAACAACAAACACCTGACCTATGGTAAAGCCTATGTTTAGGAGTTCCCTTAACGGAAGAGAGGCAGAGGAACAATAAACTCACTTTTTGTTGTCTGCTTTATAAACGTAATTGATCGATTTATACCACAGTATTGCAGTGGAGCCGCTGTATCCGGTGTTGTGTCAGAAAATGCCTCCGTACTTGCAGCCTGAGTCGTGCATAGGGCCCATCGACCTGGCCAGAACTCTCAACTCCGTGCCTTGCTCGCTGTCGGTGAGTTGTATCGCTATCATATAGTAATAGAAGTGAAACTTCTTTAGGTGAAGTAGGAAATAGTATACTTATAAACATTCTCCTTCTCCATCTGAAGAGTAGGAAAGTCATCGCTCACTCCCTTTTTATATCTCTCTTTTTACTTACAAAAATACGCAATTCACAATTGAAGTAAGCCACTTACACTTATTGATACTACATTTCTTATACACCAATTATTTAAAAGTGAGATTCATTCCAAAGATTTTTTGACCGATTTCAACCGCTATAAAGTTGCGTGTATTTTGTAAATGTCTTAAGTTATTTCTGAAGTAAAAAATCGTCACTAAATGGGAGAACCTAAGAAATTTAACTTATAGGGAGTTTCAAACATCTTTATTGTAAATATTTTACTTTTGTACCGTACTAAATAGTGACTTATGTCTGATCATGCTGCCCAGTTACAAAACAAATGGCAAAACCAACCGTTAACCAACTGCAATAAGAATCAGAGAGTAAGTACTATGTGAATAATTTAATGTTTTAAAGCTTCACTTAAACCTTTAAAACTTGTGTGTTTAATGTTGATAACAAAAATATGAAAGAGTATGAATGGTGGCCTTAGTAGCGGACCTATGCGACTGCCAGCATGTTCATTATGGTCGCGGGTTCAAATCCCAGGGCACACTTCTAACTTTTCGGATTCATTTGTGTGTTTATAGTCAAATGTCCTCGCACTATAATGGCGAAGGAAAATATCGCGAGGAAACTTGCATGCTATAGAGATTTGTACGAATTTCCATAGTTTGTAAAGTTAACAGGCACGAGGCCAGCCTGGTGCAGCATAATGTCTCACCCCTCTCAATTATACTATCGATTGTAGAGGAGGCCCGTGCCCGGAACTGGGACGTATATGGGCTGATACAAATACAATGTTGTACAGTTAAAATAAATAATCACGTACTGTTTTATAGTTTGTTAACCTTTTTAAATTATTTCCTAAATGTTATAACAATATGCATGAAATTTAACGAACTCTAATTCCCTATCAAAAAGTTGTATTAACAAGGCTATAAGACCGCCGATTATACTATACATATAAAGCTAAGTGTTTTTTTTTGTCTTTATAATTGTTTCACTTGTTTTGATGTACAATAGTGTAATAATAATAATAAAAAATTAGAGTAGTGTGGATATCGTATAATAAAATGTTGTTGTGTAGATGACGCGCGACGCGGACGTGTCGCTGTTCACGCTGATCACAATGTCGCGCCACTACATGATGTGCCTGTGGAACAGCACGCAGTTCTGGATATGTAGCATCTGCTTCATCGCACTATTGCAGGTAACTCTTACAACTTCCGTGGCGCAGTTGGTTAGACACCGGCTGTGAAATACGAGGCCCCAGGGGGTTACTCTATAAAAACGATATGAACTTCGAATGTTCGTACGTAAAACTTTACTAAAGTGCCTAGATACTCCACAAAAAGTTGAATTCCTCTATGGTACATCGCATAAAGGCGATGTTATATAT
Source organism: Hyles vespertilio (assembly GCA_009982885.2). Taxonomy (NCBI): domain Eukaryota; kingdom Metazoa; phylum Arthropoda; class Insecta; order Lepidoptera; family Sphingidae; genus Hyles; species Hyles vespertilio. Next base: position 15,552,704 of record CM042820.1, read on the forward strand.
TTTTTATAGTTGATAGATAGTCAGTTGTCAGTATTACGAGGGGCGATCAAAAAGTAATGATAATAAGTATAATAAAACAACGATTGTAGTTTAAATTTAATTTATTTTTCTACATAGTCTCCTAACAAGTCGATACATTTAGTCCAACGTTTCTCCAAACCTAAAATACCCTTTAAAAACATCTGTATCTTGACTATCTCAAAATGCCTCTACAGCATGCATCACCTCGCTATCACCCTGAAAGGAGATGGGCCAGAAATGTATGGGCCTTGGGCCGTTTGTAGTACATTACACCAAATTTACTTAGTGAAATTGGCATTCGATTTCTGTATGAAATACTATTATACGTTACATATTAGCTTTATACAAAAATAAATACCAAGCCAAGAACAGCAACACTACAAGGGGACAATATGGCGTCTGAAACGGCATGTTTGACAACCGATGTCAAAACTTGACATTTATGAAATATGAAGTCGTAATTCGTTTTCCTATAAATCAAATATTATTTTTAGTCGTCTGTGCTATAAATTACTGTACTCTATATAACTCGTAAATGTTTTTACGTCAACGGAATTAGTATCATACTTTATTGATCATCTTATATAATATAACATAATGTCTATACAATAAATTGCAACAAGTCTGTCAGAATCTCGTCATGTTTATAGTTATTTAATATTAAGAAAGTGTACCTATATCTGGCCGTAAGTGCGGTGCATAATACTTGCTAAACAACCTATTTAAATAATCCACAATAAAAATCTGCTAGGCATGAGATACAGCACGGCACAGACTGATCACTTGTCGCGACTGCTAGCATCTGTATCAGCCCATATACGTCCCACTGCAGGGCACGGGCCTACTCTACAATCAAGAATACGATTGAGAGTGATTAGGCCATATAGTCCACCACGCTGGCCTAGTGCGGGTTGGCGGACTTACATACCATAGAAATTCTTATGAATCGCTATGGTAAGCAGGTTTCCTCACGATGTTTTCCTTCACCGTTTTAGTGCGTGGTGATTGACTATCAATACACACATGACTCCGAAAAGTCAGAGGTGTTCCCTATGTGCATATGAATAAATAATCATTTTATTATTAGGCATATGCACTTAATAAGCTCTTAGTTATTATAGTCCATACAAATGAATACGCTATAAAAATGGAATCGAATCTGATAGCAGCCATGTTTATTTCTATACCTTAATGTCTAGTAAAAGAACTTACTAGCAATCATTTCTATACAAGCTAACATTTCAAACATTATATTTAGTCTACCCCTAGAAGTCTAATATACTTTGGTATATTAGACTTCTGCATACTTAAAAATAATATTATCCTAAGGTTTAAGATATTATTTTTCAAATAATGTATTTGACATTAATTCTAACTGGTTATTTCTGAGCACACATAAGGAAAAAGTAGGATTAATTGATGAAAGAAAACTAAAATCAAACAAAACTTAAGGACAATAAAGTACAACCAGATCTTGCTTTATATTTTTTATTTATATTCGCCTAAAAATAATCTCCAGTCATGTTTTGACTGGAGATAGGAACAATGCCGGTGCTCCTATATTGTACTATTGGTAGCCCAACCTAAAGGCTAAATACCACAGTATAATCATGGTATGAGTACAGCAACCCACTGTCCAGTATCCAGCCATGTTCCTTTCAACATGAAGCACTTGTGGGTGTTAAGTATGTCCAAAAGAATCGAGATTGATACAATCTTTTTACGGCGGAGTTGGAATAAAATCTTGCTCATTGTCTACAGCTTGATTTATTTGCAGCCAGCAGTTTGTACAGATAATTGCTTGTCCTGATAACTAAAACAAAATAAAAAAGATTTAATATTGAAGATATCGAAGAATTATTATGAATAAATAACTCTTTGCAGTCACATGTGTATGATCCCAGGTCTTCTTCTTTAAACAATAGCGGACTATTGTTTAAAGAAGCATCTTAGCAGGCCAGCCGGATAATTGTATGAAATGTCTTGGGACAGTCATCTGATGCCATTAGATATTCCTCCTGGACGGCATTTGTGCTTACCATCAGACATAGTGTTGTTATTATGGATATAATTATAATATAATATATTATACATAACACAAGATCATCTGAGTGTCCAGAGGGAAATAAAAGAAAATGTAATTCATTTAACAATTTAAACAACAATATATAAAATATCACTTCTTACATATTTATGTACTAGTAGACTTGTCCTGTGGACACAATGCAATTCAGCTCTAACATGAATACTTTTGTAATACTCCATACTTTGTATTGACCTTGATTAATTGGCATAAAACATACATTTCCCAAATTAATGAAGAAAATAGAATACTTACTTCTTGATCTGCCATTTCAGCAATAAAACGTTTTGAAATACTCTACACGAGAGTGAATTGGCAGCCCATGTAGTTACTAAGATTCTGTTGAATGATAGAATCCATTTCAATTTTTGATTGCAGAAGTGCAATTCAACCATTTCACAACAATTGCAGAAGTGCAATTCAAGCAAAGCACCACTTTTGATGTGCTGAAAAGCAGAATTGTGGGTTAGAAGAGAAATATGAACATAGAAAAACATAACAGTACCGTCAACTGCCCTGATTTTGCCCGGATTTTGATATTTATGCACTTTAACATAAAATAAAATAAAAAATACCTTCGGTTTTCATGGTACTTACACATATTAACGTAGAAAAACCGCAAGAATGTTGTAATTTTAAATTAATTTACTAATTTTTTGTTTGTAAATATAGTTTTAGAAATATTTTGAAAATCAGGCAAAGTTAGGATCTCATGTCTGTATCATTGCCTAATGTATTTACTCCGAAATAATTAATTAAACTCTTATGCTGGGACAATCTAAAATATAGTTTAAAATCATGACAATACGACCCAATTTAAATGACATATTCTGAGAGTATTTTAGGAGGTAAAATTGGCTAGGCAATGTCTGGATATCATTTTGCACATTCTCAATACATTGATAAAAATTTATTAGGGTTGTCTCCTTCGTGACTTAAAAAAATGAAGCAATATATGTAGCATATTTTTATTAAAAAGTATTTATAATAAAATAGTAACTAATTTTATTGTTGACGAGAAGACACATTTGGTAGGCAGGTAGGAAGTTATCAAATAAAATAATCTCAAACAACTAGGAATTTTCTATTCATCTGTTGGTGACAATTTAGTGGGACCTCCAATATTTTTTAAATGTTTTTGTTTGACTTTATTTAAAATTGTGCGGCGAGGTATACCGAATTGTTTTTCGGCATCGTATGACGAAATATTTTTGTTTTGTACGAGACCTACGGCGATGTTTAGTAAGCTCTCATCATAGTCTTTATATCTTCTTCGTGATCTGTCCATTTTGAAAGTCCTTGAACAAAAAGCAAAATCTAAGTAAATAGATAGCATTTTTCATCATTATCAAATAAGACATTAATTAAGTTGATACGTACTTAGTACTTCAGAAAACACATAAAGAAGCTACATTATAATTTTTATCATATGAATATATACATACAGGGTATATCAAGACTGCTACCGAAAACGAAGCCGGGTGGTAGTTTAAGCGACTTCAGACACAATGCAATAGAAAATTTTGCAAAAAAAAGCGTCAATTTTTTTTTTCCTATGGCCATATTTGGGTGGTAAATACATTTTTTTCCTAAAATAATAGTGTATACCCTTTTATTTATAAATACTCTAAGGTATAAAACAGTTTAAATTATTATTTTAGCAAAATCTATGGATTTACCACCCAAAAATGACGATATTTAAAAAATCATTAAAAATTAATGTCGCGTTTCTTAGCAAAATTTTTAGTTGCATTGTGTTTGTAGTCACTAAAACTACCACCCGGCTTCGTTTTCGGTAGCAGTCTTGATATACCCGGTATATAGATAATATATAGAATAGTACATCTCCAATCAGCTTTTAATTGTTATTATGAAAAAATATTTGAGATAGTGCCTAACATACACGAAAATAGACCTCCTGTTTTCGATGTCGGTAAATAACAAAAGGGTCAACCCTAACCCAGGCAAAGTCACAATCATTTGTTCAAAAAAATTGCTTGACTTTGCCTATTCCAATAATTCCTACTACGTACTGAGTTTTATCCACTAGTAACAATTACAAACGATTAAGCTTTCGAAGATTTATAGAATATATTAAAACAAGAAAGAAATTTGCGTATTGTGAAGACTTACCTGAAAAGTTTTTTCTCAACTAAAATTAACCGAAATTGAGTGCTCTGTTTTGAGCCACAACTGTCAAAAACTATGCACGCTACCAAACTAATGTCTCCAAATTATTGTTGCTAGATTATATTTCTAAAAAGTGACATACGTTTCGATTGCCTAACTAATAAATTATATTAGATATTCCCATTTCTTCGTTTTAGGCAAACACAGGACCTTAGGCAAAATCGGGGTAGTTGACTTACTTACATGTGGCATTCAAAATAATAAATAATATGTTTACTCACCAAAATACGAACTAGTAATTGCGTTTAAACGTCAAGATATATAATCTGCGAGAATCAGAATCCATAAAACAAAGCCAGGTATACAGAGAAGCAAATACACATTTGCGAAATGTATGCGAATAATAAAAAATAATACGAATTACGGCCACAGACGTAGACAGATAACACAGAGTTTTGTAATTGCTGTCAAGTTAAACATTTTCGTTCTTAAACTAAAATCATGTAATATAAATAAAATAATAAAAGTGACTTCTTTAACAACATATATCGTCTTTTAAAAAGCGAAGAATATGGAAAAAGAAATATAGACAATAATTAAAATTTGTAGGGGGGTTTTAAAAATAAGACATATTCAAGTTAAAGATAATGGGTTCGCGCATTTTTGAACGAAATGACAATTAGGCATCATGGAGGACAGATTATAGAAGAAAATATTGCTTCTGTACTAAAACAATCACATTTTTGTATAAAGCCCCCTGTTGTCCAAGAAATCTAAATGTATTTTATTTGAATTCCACATTTTTTTCTAGAATTTGTATTAGACGTACCCAAATGGCCCAAGATAGCACATCTCCTTTCTTGCCCCTGAGGTGTTCCTTGAGCCTAGGAAACAAATGAAAATCGCTGAGGGCTAAATCTGGAGAATAGGGCGGGTGTTCGACCAGTTTGAGGCCTGCTTCTCGAATGGCAGCGATCGCAACTTCGGGTCTGTGTGCAGGAGCGTTGTCCTGATGAAACAGGACTTTCGCTCGGAGTTTGCCCCGTCTTTTTTCCTTTATGGCGTCTCGCAGTCGTCTTATTTGATCAGCGTAGTAGGAGCCCGTAATAGTAGCTCCCTTTTCCAGATAATCAACAATTATGATTCCCTGAGCATCCCACTACTGATGGTAGGTCTCTCATGTGTGAGAAGCTATCTGGGTAGGTACCACCGCAATGTCTATTTCTCCCGTGAAACAACACTGCTTAAATGCGCTGTTGTGTTTCGGATTGAAGGACATTGTAGCCAGAGCAACTACTGGACATATTGAGACTTAACATCTTATGTCTCAGGATGGCGAGCGCAGTGGAATGTTGCTACTGTTTATGAGCCGTCGTATCGCTTACCATCAGGCGAATGGCATGCTCGTCTCGCCATTCACTGCAATAAAAAAAAAACCCAGAAAACGGACGCCATAACCTTGCCCGCCGAGCTCGAGACTTTGAACTTCTTAGAAGTCGGTGAGGATGGCCTTTTCCCAGTCATCGATTGTTGTTTGGTCTCAGGATCAAAATGATGGATCCATGTTTCGTCCATGGTCACAAATCGTGGCAAAAATAATTCTTGGTCAGCCTGGAACGTTGCAAGATTGGCTCTTGAAATGTCAACTCGCTTTTTCTCTTGTTCGTCCGTCAACATTCTCGGGACCCAACGCGCGGAGACCTTCTTCATATTCATTTTGCTGGTCAAAATGCTTTGGATGCGGCCATATGAGATCCCTGTGACCTCAGCTAAATGTCTGATGGTTACTCTTCGGTCTGCTAACACGATATCTTCGATTTTTTTCACGTTTTCCTCAGTGAGGGACGAGGTTGGGCGATGTTCATCTTCTGTGGATGTTCTACCCAGCTTAAACTCTTTGCACCACCGTGCCACCGTAGAATATGGAGGAGCAGAGTCCCCCCAGTGTCTCCACCAAATCCGCGTGTACCTCTTTGGTAGACATTTTTTTTTCAAACAGAGGTACAGAGGTACCCCTCTCCGCCACTCACCATTCCCCTAACAACACTCCTTCTCTTCTTGACCTCATCATTGTTTCCTCCCCAAACCTAGTTGCTAAACATGGACAATGTTCCGCCGATGCCTTTTCCTGTCATGATCTGTTATACCTTTCCTATCGTATCCGTCCTCCTAAATCCCTACCCAAAGTCCTCATGCAACGGAATTTTCGGGGTATGAATCTTGATGATCTTCGTAGGGACGCCGACAGCATTGACTGGAGCTCGATTCTTCTTTCGGATTGTGTTGAAACTAAGCTGCATATTTTTAACCAAAAGTTGAACGATCTTTTTGACAAACATGCACCTGTCAAGCCAATTAAGGTTAAGCACCTTCTCTCACCTTGGCTCACTGCTGATATTAAGTCATTGTTATCAAAAAAAGCGTCTGCCAAGAGCAAATATAATCGGCGTCCAATTGAGTCTAACTGGCTGAAGTATGTAGCCATCCGGAATCACTGCAGTAAGGTGTGTAGAAATGCTCAACGCCGATACATCCACAATTCAGTCGAAAACGGTGATCCAGCCAAAGTCTGGAAATTTCTAAAAACACTGGGAGTGGGTAAATCACCACAAGAATCTTTTCCCCTATCTATAGATTTAAATTCCTTAAACCGTCACTTCTCTTCTCCATCCTACTTTGATAGGATGACTAAAAACAACACCATTAAGCATCTTTCCACCCTTAACACTCCCGCTTGTTCTACCTTTGTTTTCAAACAATTCGCCACTTGTGATGTTAAGAAGACCATCACTCTTTTGTCATCTAACGCTATGGGTAGTGATAATCTTAGTCGTAATATGATTCTCTATGTCTTAGACGAAACCCTTCCTATCATTTCCCACATCTTAAACCACTCCATCTCCACTGGGATCTTTCCAACTGCGTGGAAGGAAGCCCACATTATCCCTCTTCCCAAAAAATCCAATGCATCTCTACTTTCCGAATTTCGTCCCATTTCCATACTTCCTTTCCTTTCCAAAGTCCTAGAACGTTTAATTCATACCCAACTTAATGATTTCCTCTCCAAGAATAACCTCTTAAATCCTCTCCAATCTGGGTTTCGTTCAGGGCATAGTACGACCACCACGTTGACCCATATCACAGATGGCATAAGATCCGGCATGGAGGACGGTAAGCTGACAGTCTTAGCTTTGCTAGACTTCAGCAATGCCTTTAATACCGTGGACTATGACGTTTTACTTTCCATGCTACGTTCTCTTAACATATCTCCAATGGCTGTTGATTGGTTTCATAGTTACCTGTATGGACGCCGGCAACGCATCCGTGTGGAGGATAGATTTTCCTCTTGGTGCCCCGTAGCTGCTAGCGTTCCTCAGGGCGGCGTGCTATCTCCTCTTCTCTTCGCTGTATTTATTAACTCAATAACTAACTTTTTATGCTCCTCCTACCACCTCTACGCTGATGATCTCCAAATATATACTCAGGCACCTTTGGACAAGTTGATTGATGCAATTGCTTGTATTAATAAAGACATTCAACACATCTGTGATTGGAGTAGAGCTTATGGTTTGAAGATCAATCCCTTGAAAACCCAAGTCATTGTTGTCGGTAGCTCCAGGATGATTTCGAAGCTGGATTGGACTCAACTCCCCAGTGTTTATTGTGATGGGATAACCATCCCTTATAGTAACACCGTCCGCAATCTGGGATTACTTATTGATAATTCCTTTACTTGGAGTCCCCAGCTTCGTGAAATAAGCCGTAAGCTGTTCATTTCAGCTAAGTCCCTGCGAAGGTTACGCAACTTTCTACCCGTTACCACGAAGATTTCACTTGCTCAATCCCTTCTTCTCCCCATTCTTGATTATGCCGATGTCAGCTATCTTGATCTCACCGAAGACCAACTTAATAAACTTGAGCGACTTCAAAATTTCTGCATAAGATTCATATTTGGTCTACGCAAATATGATCACGTCTCCGAGTTTCGTGCTAAGCTTAAGTGGTTACCTATACGGCTTCGTCGGAATGCTCATATTCTTTGTCTTCTTTATAATATTTTATTTAATCCTGTGACCCCTTCTTATCTTAAAGAATGATTTATTTTTCTTCATGACTCACATTCGAGGTCCTTGAGGTCGTCAGAGAATCTTAAGCTGAGAATGCCTGTGCACACCACAACATTTATGGACAATTCTTTTACCGTCAAAGCAGTTCGATTGTGGAACGCGCTCCCTGTTGCGGTGAGACAGGCGAAATCACTGTCTTCATTGAAGAGGCAAATTAAAGAACATTACCTTTCTCTTTAATTAAACGGATTTTAGTAGTTAACATTATTTCCTACACCTAAATTATTTTACAATTTGTGTGTATTATATTTATATATATATATATATATATATATATATATATATATATACCGGGTATCTCAAGACTGCTACCGAAAACGAAGCCGGGTGGTAGTTTTAGTGGCTACAAACACAATGCAACTAAAATTTTCGCATAGAAACGTGACAATTATTTTTTATGATTTTTTAATTATCGTCATTTTTGGGTGGTAAATCCATAGTTTTTGCTAAAATAATAATTTAAACTCTCTTATATCTTAGAGTATTTATAAATTAAAGGGTATACACTATTATTTTAGGAAAAAAATTATTTACCACCAAAATATGGCAATAGGAAAAAAATTTCAAAAAAAAAATTGTCGCTTATTTTTGCAACTTTTTCTGTTGCATTGTGTCTGAAGTCGCTTAAACTACCACCCGGCTTCGTTTTCGGTAGCAGTCTTGATATACCCTGTATATATATATATTATTTTATTATATATGTATGTATTTATGCTATTTATTATGTATGTATGTTATGATGATGTAATTTGTTTTTTTTTAAGTTAGTATGAATATTATTTAGTGTCCTCTCTTTTAATTATTTATTTTACACTGCCCTCTCTTTCTCCTTCTCTTTAAATCCATCCCATGGTTGTCTGTAAGACATTGCTTTAAGCGATAAGACCGCCATTTGTACTCTTTTTTTTTAGTTTCTGAATATTGTATTTGTTTTTTATGTGTACAATAAAGATTTAAATAAATAAATACTTGATGACGCATCGCACTTCGTGTTTCTCCATTTTCGTGTTGTCGCTCCGACTATGGTATTCAAATGAATGTAGCTCCTCCAAATGACGTCCTATTTATACAATTTTTTAGCTGGGAAGTGGTAAAGGTCTGAAGAAGCGAAATGTTTTTTTTTTTTAATTTTTATCTTTATTAGAATTACCCGTTTATCATTACTTTTTGATCACCCTCGTAAAGCCATGTAATAATGAATAAAAAAACTTGAGTGGAACCGGACACCCGGATGGAACGAAGTTCCTTTCTATTAATTAGTGAAGGAATTGGGAAAACATTTTAGTTCTTAAGTTATAATAATATTTTATTATTATTACATAGTCAAATGAAGGGTTGATAATTGACAGGAGGGTAACAAACTAAAATTGTAAAAAACGTTTGTCAAATGTTTTAAAGTGTCGTTACAACTTTTGGTCTTCATTTTTTCTGTCTAGCCCCCTTTGGCAACGCGCTATAAGGAACTTCGTTCCAAAAACCTTCGTGAGTGTCGATTGTGGAACAAGTGGCTACGATCATTCAGCTTTCATCCCTTCACCGACATTTAGATTTATTTCTCTCTAAAGTATTGGTTTCGTGTCTGTGTGAGACTGAAAATTCCCTTTAGGTGTATTTTTACGTCATACAAATGTATAGATGTGTGCATGTCTGTAAATGTTTTCGTTTGTTTCGTGTCTTGAGATTTAAGAGTGCATTTAAGTTATTGATTCTTATATAACAAGCCTTATATTTAAAGATAGAGTGAGGACTATCTATGTTCCTTTTCCTTTTTATTCTTAGTTTTAATTTCATTCATATTAATGTAGATTTCACATTGTTACAAATTGTTTACTAAATTAAGAACAACTCTTATTGTTTGCGTGAATCATTTAATGGTGTGTATGTTGTACATACAAATATATAAATTGTTGAATGTTGGCATTAGGGATGTTGCGGATGCCGATTTTTTCACATCCGCGGATGCGGATGCGGATGCGGATTTTTAAAGCCTCACATCCGCAGATGCGGATGCGGATGCGGATGTTTAAGATCCTATATAGATATTGCATATGAATGAATATTGAAATTAAACTATTATTTACGGATTTTATCGCTTACTATAATTTATCGATATCACATTTATTTATGTTAATTTTTAATATTTTTTAACTTCCCAACATTTCGATTACTTTACAGGATTCATGGTCACGGGCTGGACTGAGGATAAGCTCATCCGCTCAGTGACTGTTACAATTTAACTTCCCGTAATTTACAATTACTAAAGTAAAAAGTTAATATAAAACGTTAATCTGTTTTTGCGTTTCGATCTACGCAGAAGAAGCTCACTGTGTCTTGATGTCTGGCAGATTGTCTTTTGGGTTCCGATTTAATTAAGTGTAGAATTCGATCCCATGCTTGTGGAAGGTTTTAGCAATCTTCTCTATTGATGTTCAAATCCATTACCTTTGTTTTGAGAAACACCAAGTGCTCGCAAAAGAACACCGTTTCAGTTATTAAGTATAACGCCGTCTTTTCTGATACAAGGCGGTTAGGAAGAGGTGCGTAAAATAAAACAGAGACGCTGCAAATGGGTCATACACAAAACGAGGCGAAAAATTGTATAAAAAAACATGGTCGGGATTTTTACGAAATCAGTCTCATTTAATATGATATTATCAGAATATTAAAATTAAAACATAAAACAAGATTGTTTCCTCGATTAGGCTAAAAAATGAAATTATAATATTTTTTTTTCGAGCACAGAAGGGTGTTGTGTTTACACAAAAGAACAAACATATCAAAAATAGTTACAAAGCAAGTGTCTCCATCGCTGAATTTATTTTTTGTTTTTTCGATGGTGCAATTGAGTTATCTGAATCCACAGATCACTTCCAATAGATACCGCATTACGATAGATTTGTTTTGAACCGAAAACGCCAACGAAGGGAACTGCGCGGGGAATGGGCGGGTTGCAGCGCGGTCACGTGGACTTTACTGGAGAGATGAGGCATAAGTCGATAAATAAAAAAATGTATCGATAGTTCGATTTGCCAGTAAGTTCATGTGTTATGATCGCTTCTATAACTTAATTACCAACTTGTTAAATGTTTGATAATATTTTTTCACCGGCCTGATCTGATAAATTATACCAACCGGCAACCGCTAACTACGAATAAAATAGGATTAAGATTTATACTTTAGTATTTAATGGTTTTATTTCTAATATTCACCGTGTATTTTTGTATACCATAATGGCGAAACACCCAAATTAAGTGTCGATATAAAAGATCAGATAAAAATATGAAATAGTAAATAACTAAACCTCACGCCCTAAAGGGCTACAATAACTTATTCCGTTTCTTGAATTCTGACGGCGGCTAAATGTAATATCGACAAGTGACGATGAAACCCACTTGACGAACTATGAATATTTTTGAGACGATATATACAATGTATGTTAAAATTAGTTCAATAGCTTGTGCTACTGATTCTCAATAAACTTAGTATACTAAAACTTATGATAAATACCCTCCCATTATATTTGAAAACGTATACAACTAGAGGGAAAAAAGGAAATTTAATTACGCCAACGATAAATAAAAAAATATTGTAAAAGTACCTTGTTAACAAATTTAACTATTTCAAATTACATAAAATAACGTAATTATGGTAATTTGCAATTTTTATTTAAATCAATATATATTTTGTGACATTGTCATTTAATAAAATTAATTTACATTATTGTTTTACAATATCGATATTTCTGGGAATTATATTATAAACATGCGTCAAACACTAGAAGAACGCGTGATTTCGGCAAAAAAGATGGCTTATTACGGTTATTGCTATGCGAAAAAGAGACGGCTGATTCTCCATCCGAACTCGACTGTTTGACATTGATACATTAACCAGTATAAATTGAGCTCGCTCGGGACCAATTTAATTTAAAGAATATTAGTTATCGATGAAAACTTATTGCGTTTTTTTAGATACTTTATTTTTTTGAGTTTTTTGCATACCATTTTATTGAACAAATCATTATTAACTGTGATATTATGTTCCCAAAATGTAATTTTCGCTAACATGCGACGACATGTGCGGGTCCACTACTTGGACGACACTGATGACGCGACATTTGGCATCGGTTTATATCTATCTGATAGCTTATATGTGTTGGGCGCAACCGCTGCCTTGCATTAGGTATCTATTGGGAGTGATCTGTGTCTGAATCACTAAAATTAAAGAATGATGAACGGCATTCACATAATTCGCTATCATATGGAACATGGTTTTATTCCGATACTGAGTAATAATTTAATATTATTATAAGCTAAATACATTACTATCGAGCCCACAGCACTCCACGTCTACGTTTACAGGCAAACAAAATACTGCTTTACTTGTTAAATCATTATTACTTATTTTTTTCTGTAGACATTATCTTTCGTGTGGACTTATAAATCCACAGAAAAGATGTCAACAGAAAGGACATTCTTTAAAAAAAATTAGCAATGCTAATTTAGTTTTGAGGGTAGCCAAGTAGGTAAATTTATTCCACAACTACTCCCCTTAACCTATTTCGGCAGCATGTGAATTAATAAAACTAATAATTATTTACTCAAGTACACAAGGAACAGAAAAGAAGCACCGATCTTTGACAATAACACTATTAAAGATCTCAATATCTTAATGAAGAACCTACGCTGGGCTCAGTCATTAAATCCAATGTGACCGATGCCACCCGTCAGTGTGGCCAGTTTAATTTTTTTTTTTGTAAAATAGTATTTTATTCAGGCCAATTTATTCGGTTGAATTTAAGGTCCACAGAAAAGTCGCAGTACCGTGTAACCAACAGTTTATTGAATTTTTTGTGGAGTCACTTTAACATATATTAATTTACTCAGTAAAATTTTAATAGTCAGTATATATACTAATGATATTTAATATAACTTAAATAGATAACGCATATCAAGTATGAGAAATATCTATCAAAATATGCCAAGTGCGTTTACGAACAGTCCACAGAAGGGGACATTTGAGGAAATTTTTGTTGTTTTATTAATCATTTCTGAAGATAATTCATTATTTGGTATATGTCTTAATAGTAATACTTGTAAGTCATTTACCAAAATTAAGTCAGAGAATCAATCCAGAAATTTGAAGATAATATTCATTCTGAACATGCGTATGTGTATGACCCAAATAATTGTTCACTAGGATCACTACTTAGTGGAGTAGATAAAAATCTTCGTGTTATCGGCAATAATATCTTAAATTCCTCTCGATGAACACCACTTAAGAGGATTTTCATCCACATACACTTTTTTTTAATGTAGTAAGAAAGAAATTATTTTTTTAGTACAGTTTCAGTGCTACTATTTTCTGGTATTTCGTGACTCTCATCTTCACTAGAAGAATCTAACATCATAGCAACAACAAACGCGTCCGATCATGTCAGTCTTTCTTTCACTCCCATTGGTCAATGTCACGTGCGAACGGCACGCGCCGTTCGCCAGCACTGCCAAATTTCTGTCATGTCTCATCTTGTATTACATCTGCATCCGCATAAATATCCGCATCGATTATTGCAGATGCGGATGCGGATGCAGATGTCCAAATCTATGCGGAAGTTCCGCATTTGCGGATGCGGATGCGGATGCGAATATTCGCAACAACCCTGGTTGGCATATATAATGTACAGTCAGCGACATAAGTCGCTACACATTCACGAGATTTGGAATTGTCTTATCATCCAAAATAATAATTATTTTCAATATCGTATGGCACATCTCGGCATAGATGACTTTACTTTGTTATATTTTACGACTACAGAGTAGTACGTACAAATTTTAATTCATAAAAAGCTTATCAAAAAATGTGAAGTGTTCAACGACTTATGTCGCTGACTGTACGTTATATTAGCTATAGTTTCGATACGTATGAGTTATAAAATAGTTAATAGTACTATGTATGTGTATGTGTGTGTTGACTAAAATGCATGTGCATTATTTCAATTGAATTATTGTTAAGTCAATTTGTATAATGATAGCATATATACATATAATGTACGTTATATTGTAGTTTAGTATATAAGTACGTGTGTGTACAGACCGGTTCGCTGTTATGTTTCCTGCCGCTGTCGCTGAGCGTGGGCGGCGCGGTGTGGTGCGCGGCGCTGTGCGTGCCGCTGCTGGGCGCCGCGCTCGCCTTCGCGCCGCTCGACCCCGCCGTCATGACGCGCGCCGCCACACGACCGCTGCACCAACAACATCTGCACGTGAGCGAACCACACCACTACACACTACCACAGAATACTAAACTAACAGAAGTCAAGCTCCATACAAAGCGCGCTAAATCGACGCACACATAGACAGCGTTCACCGACACGATATTTCAAACCAGTCGAGACCACTGCGCGCGCGAGTGTCACCCGCTTCGGGAACGCAAATAGTGAGACGTTTTGTGCAAAGATGGAGCGAATGAATAAAAGTTATTACACTTGTATATAAAACACCAGATTATAATAATTGAATATAAATTTCATTTAAAAAAACATATATATTATACAAAAGCAATGAAAAAAAAAAAACAGAATAATGACATACAAATTTTCAGCGAGTTCATAAATAAAATTAAAATGTATTTATTGTTTTATTGTGTTTTATATATTTTATTTAAAAATTTAATCAAACTATATGAGTGCTATTAACACGATACGTGTTTTCGCATAAGCCAGAGTTAACAACCCTTGCGCGAACGCCGAGCGTAGTGTGAGCGTGGCAATAAAAGTGAAGTACATACACAAGCTTGACTTCTGTTAGTATTCTGTGACACTACCTAACTAATTCATTTATTGCTCATAAAGGCAATTCATTAAAATGAAAAAGATTTTTTTATGCAATGTACTAAAAAAAACATTAGCAAAAGGAAAATGCCCATTTTACTATGAAACTTAATATCGGTGTGAAGATTTTAGTCCCTCGATGAAACCTACTTTTTTGTGTAGTGAAAAAATTATATTTTCAATAAATATAACCATATTTGCCAACAAGTCGGTGCCTAGTACTTCATAGCTATTAAAAAAACCATACAATATTATTTTCTTGGTTTCGGAAGTCTTTTTGTTTTTAAGAAAATTTTAAAGAAATGTACTTATGTTATTTAGGAAAATACATTATTGACGTTAATTTAATGAGACATGGTGACAAAGCTGGCCTTTTCGAAAATCCCGCTAAACTGGCAAAAGCCAAAGATCATCTTATGAAAGCATGAATCATTTTATTTGTAAATGGCGTTGATATTGATAATGCACTAATTATAGATAGTCTTCGATCTTTTGGAGTCCGGATTTGATGCTGTCATTCTATTAGTCAAAATATTACATGGTATGATGCCTGATGACTCGATCTTGGTGTGGATTCAGGACTACGTATGTGACTATTGGGTCTTATTTATTTATTAGGAGCAGTTTTTGATGATGATCTCTTCACATTTATTATATTGAACATGCTAATACTTCTAGATTATGAGTATAAATGTTTGTTGTTTATATAATGAAACAAACAATACGTTAAATGGATATTTATTTTATTTTAATTTGTAGTTCCGAAATTCACCACACGCCAATAGAAGATAGATGAAGTTTAAAACTGTAAGATGAAATAACTGAACCGGTATTTCTGTTTATGTCTCTGTAATTTTTTCGCAGTCATATCTTCCTTCTCGCTCCACTGCGTCCCCACGGTCCGGTTTGGTACGAAGCGTTTGGTGCGAAGTGCACGCAGATTTTATTCGTGATGCCCGCTCCACTTCTATATAATACCATACCTTAATGACGCAAACACACCATTCTTTACTCCCCAAAATGATTGCCATAACTCTAAATAACGCCACTCTTTAATCCTGACTCCTTTACCACCATGACTGTAGCACACACATATGACATACTTTGTTTGTGTGCAATGTTACGTGCAAAAACGATTGTCACGCACAAAGCTTACCTAATACGCTCGACCTGCATAGGTAGATTATTTAAAATATTATACGAGTTAAAAAAAAGTTATTTTTAAGAAAATTCCTTCCCTGTTTTAATATGTAAATAATTTAGCAGTTTGAAAACCATATTAGCTGCACTTGATGTGGTATATTATTTTTATTGTACTGGATATACTGCCAAATATTCCCTACCGTATTATGTATTTTTTTCAGATGGCAATGTTTGTGTTCTGGTGTTACGCGTGCAAGTTCCTGCCTTCAGTGGTATTGATACTATGTCTGTATGGGTTTACTCTGCGAACGTTTTGCGAGCAAATCTCCGTCGCGACGAACGCTACGGGCTGCTGGATAGTGTACCCGGTGAACGCGGGCAACTTCTCCGCCAGCCACGACCTCACCACCAAGAGCTGGCACGGCTGGGGCGACGACTTCTACGACGGATTCTACTTGGCCCAACACATCACGCTCGCATTAATCACATTGCATTTAAGTGTGTACTTTATTTATATCCAGTTCTACTTGAATTCGCAATTTTTAAGGTCATATTTACAAAGTTCATTATTACAAACGGCTTGTCATTGCCATTGAAAAAACTGCGATGAGTGTTGCCAATAATCATAATAGTTCATTTCATAGTTTTACAATTATAGACTTCCATATAAAAATAGATAATAGCATAATGAGTAGTATAATTTAGATGATTTTATTTTAGAATACTTAGCAAAAAGTCAAGTATAGTAAATTCGCAATAAATATCCATCATAGTTTACGTATTAACCGCATGAATTTGTTTGCAGTCGTGATCTCATTGTCATTTGTACATCGACATTCTTCAATATGGCAGAGGAAATTTTGGGCGAATAGAGTGTGGTCAGGGACTGTGGTTCTATTGTAAGTATGTTTCATTATAATATGTATTTCAATAAAAATCATGTGCCGAACTTCTGTGGAAAAATGACAATTTGTTTTTGTGTAATTAACTAAAAGTTGTTGTTTATGATATTTCGAAGATTGTGTTAAGTTCTGGTTGGCGCATAGTCTAATTATTTTCCATTGAATTGTAATACTTCGAAAGCTTATACGCCTGTTTTTAGATTAATTGTTTTGGTAGGTAGGAAAATGCGTCCCCATTATTTATTTCCATACGGAGCTAGTATTTCTCGGTGTTACCAGGAAGAATTCAAATGACGCTAGCCATTGTGTATTTAATTAGAATGTTTGTTTTGTATTGTAGAGTTATCCTTCAAGTGATATTCAGCACAGTGATGCTGAGCAACAGGTACGGTTACTGCGAGAAGTGGTCGTTGTGCGAGTGGCGGTACTACGTGCCGTGGCCGCTGGCGAGCGCGTACCTCGCCTCCCTCCTCATCGTGTTCGGACTCAACGAGTTCATCAAGTGGCAGGAGATCAAGTGCGTTCACATACCTGCTACACCTGTAGACCTCCTTTCATTTATTACTATGAATATCATGATATATTATACATTCATTGGGACTCAAAATGACCACACATGACACTACAATTATCGCTTTTTAAAACTATAATTATCGAGCAAAAACTACAATAAGCTTAAAATTATATTTTTATATACATCTTTCGAGTCCCAATGGATTAATATATTTGATACGTGACTTGCTTGTGATCCATATTACGCTGACAACATGGCGAATTAACGGTCGAATTTTGCGCCCGAAAAAATGTGTACCAGAGGCCTTACACCCTATACCAGTGCTCCACAGACAACTGGGGGTCCGTGGAAACATCCTAAATGGTCCGCAGAGCAATAATAAAATAATCAAATTAAGGTTGGTGGTGGGATGCCACGACCAGCCCAAAAATAATTTGATTCATGTTTTAATAATGGATAGATAGAAAAACCTTTATTATTTTGCATTTCGTTACTGTATAAATACATAACTCAATGAACACTGGGTGGTCAATGGCTAGACAGATTTATGTCAAATGTCCCTCGTAACTCATAATTAAGAACTGCCATAATCCATCAAGGAATCCGCATTATGTATTTTTTTACCGCCATCTTGAGCCTAATTTCTTAGTTTCCATGGACTTTGGGATGAAATTGAATGAAACTTGGTTTGTTTCAGGGCTGATATACGGAACCAACGTCGCGCTCGATTAGACTTCGGTACAAAACTGGGAATGAATTCGCCGTTTTAAGGCAACGGCAAAATCTAGTCAATTACGCTTTAGCATAATTTGTTAACGAACAAACGGTGTCCTAATGAAGCCAATACGATTTATTTTTAAGAGAAAATGTGACGATGTACTTAGTACGTATTTTGTACTTATTTTACTTATTTATATTGATGACACTCAGTTTTGACGATTTTAAATAAAAAATGAAACAATTCACTTGCCTTTGTATTTTTATTCCAATTTTTAAAAACGAGTATGCTGTGAATACAAAGCTAGAGACTGATCAAATATTTCGCTCGGTCATCGTTATCTTTCTTGTTAGATTTGTTTGTCTTTACTATTCCAATTTGCAGACAAATTTATTTATCACAATTTTATGTGCGGAACATTTTAGGGAAATAAAAAATGCATAGACAAAAACAAATGTTTATCAAGAATAATTAATTGATTTGTGATGCATTCACTAAAGTATTCATTATTGCAATCGAGTCCACAACGCCGATTCCTTTGTTCATGTTCAGGTTAGCAGCGCATTCTGGATGTTGTATAAAACATTATGGCAATGTCAATAGCTAATCCTTACTAGCTATATGTTTGTTAATAATATTAATAACAATCTATATTATTGTTAATGAATAAACACTTGTACTTATTGATAAGTAATATATGTATAATAAGTGTTCCTATCACTAGGAGTCATCTGGTAAATCTAGTATTTCTTGAACAAAAGAAGCTACATCTGTCTCTTTTTCACTGTGCTCCTGGCAGAATGGGTGCGCCAACAAAGCTGTATAGTTTGGTCTCTGTCTATAATCTTTTTGCAAACATTTCACAATCAAATCTTCAAATTCTGGGGAAAATTTGCCACCAGGCAATCTGGGCGGATCATCTTTAACCACTTGCTTTAATTGTTCGAAAGGCGATCCCCATGTGCTGTAAGGGAAGGTGCCAGTAGCAAGCTCAATCATGGAAATACCAAGTGACCATACATCACTACGAATGTCGTATTGTCCTGGATTACCCATGGGATCAATTCTTTCAGGCGCCATGTAGGGCTTACATCCTGCATCTATAGTTTTTGCAACAGAGTCAACGAGATGACCGGAAATACCGAAATCACACATCTTGACTTCTCCTTTTCTATTGATTAAAATATTTGATGGCTTTACATCTCTGTGAATAACTCTCAGTTTAGAGTACAAATAATGCAAAGCACTGACTACAGAAAAAGCAATTTTTCCAAGAATGTTTTCTGGGATAGCACGATCATTTTTATGCACTTTTACATAGAACTTATCGAGGCTCATGTCCATGACCTCCATGCAAATCCAAACATCTCCTTCTCGGAACATGGCGCCGTAAAAATGTACTGTGAATGGACATGCGCTAGCCCTCATAGACACATCCAAATCCATGAGCAATCGTTTTCGTTCCAGTGACTGATTGTTCAGCGTTGCTGTAATTCTCTGAAACAAAAAATGATAATGTACAGTAATGTACCTCTACAGTACATAATATATCCATAATCTAATGCCACATGTTGATTGTTGGGTAATTAGTTCATTTTTTTAACACATTGATTTAGACCATTTTATTAAATAGTATGCCCATGCCACAACACAGGTGAATACTTCTTCGTCTAGGTGCATGATGCAATGCGCTAGCGAGGAAAATTTGAATGTGGTGTGCTGATAATCAGCATGGTTGTCAGTGTTGAAAGCATTTGGGTCCATAATCAATCTCATATATGAGCTCAAATGTCTTGGTGACCATCATAGCATTATGTTCTCTAGAAGATATACCAGGACTATAACTATCCTATTTCTTTCTATGTTTTAGGCTTGTTCAATGAAAATGTATTTCTTTAAATGAAATAAATACTGTAAATCTAATATGTATACATATCTAATATATAAATCTAATATATACATATTAGATTTACGAAAAACTTGAATAAACCAATATTTAAATATTACACAAACTATTAAGAGTAAAAATAAAAAATACCTTAACAGCCATTACAGTGTTACTGGGAATATGGCGCATCTTCTCCACTATGCCATATGCACCACGGCCAAGATCAGAGATCTTCACCAGATCATCAGCATGCACAGTAAATGTTTTGTCATCAACTGTTATAGTTGTTTGTTTGTCCAAGTTGCAAGGAGGTGTCCTACAAACATAACCAAACCATTTTTTACATTAATATTAATTGTTAATTAAAGCTTTATTATTATTATAATATGCTTTGTTCATGTGACAAGAGAATTGTTTACTATACTTATTTAAATATTCAAATTTAATGAATATAATAATAAATACATTCAGACCCCACTAAGATCTAGTCTTGTGACATGGGTATCAGAAACTACGAGACTTTTCGGTCTCACAAACACCCAGACCTGAAGCAAATACATAGTGGATCACACAAACACTCTATTTGATGTGGAGATCGAGCCTGCAGCCTCTTCTTCCATAGCCAGCGTCTATGTATATGCGCCACGGAAATGGTCAAAACTATTACTAATTACATACAAAATGTTCAATTGACTGTCTCGGTGGCATAGTTGTACCATGGCACGGTTACAAAGCTGAGGTTTCTGGTTCGAATCCTGGGGTGGGCAGTGATATTTGATTTTTCCGTTAATTATTAGCTCAGAGTCAGCAGTTTGTGCCCAATATGGTGATAGGCTCACCCTCTACCACATCATTGCGAAATGTGGGTATCCTAATACCTCTGTCTATCCCTTCTGGGAAAAAGGTGTGAGTTTATGCATGTATGTATAAATTTTTATATACCTACTTAAAAGCTGAAACATAAGGATTTTCTGGGTCATTATAAGAGAAATAAAATTTGCCTTGACTGTATAATCTATACATACAATAAATAAAATTGAAGTGTCTGTAAAGTGTAACTACCAATTTTTAATACGCTTTCATTAGCTTCAGACATATGTATGTAACTATGTAACGGAACATGATTTTAACCCCCTTCAAAACGTCGGATTGACTCGAAATTTTGCATTCTTATCATAAAATTAATATTCGGTCATTTTCACGTAGCTGTCTTCCTTTGACAAGACAGTTGTGGATATATATTTTTAGTTGCAACAGTAAAATTGTAGTTTAAAAAGCTGCAACTTAAAACACATTTTCGTAGAAGACCCAACTAAAAAGTAAAAAATAAATGATAATGAATTTAAGATTAGAAAATAGTGCAAAATACATACATTTTTTTGCTATAAAGTGTGGGGTGCATTATGCATTTAATTTCAGAAATAATTTTAGAGCATATACTGTGGATGGAGAATAAACTGTTCGAATGGGTAAATGATATAGTCAATTACACTTCGCCTGATGGCCCTTGGTTTATCCATAACAATATAGAGCAGCCAAGTCTACTGAAATATAATACCTATCTGATTGTTTATGAACATTACGCTACTGATTTTACTTGGGTAATTTAAATTTAAAATCTTAAGTAACATAATAAAGTGAAGAAGTTTCGCAGTGAAATATGGCGCGAATATTGCACTGAATCGTTCTGACTGGCATACATCCAAATCAATAGCAAATTTAATACACATAAAAAAATTGATAACATAGAAATCATATGTGATAATATCAATGTATATCATTATTCTAAAATGACATTCAACTGCAACTCCTGCTAGTGGCTAGAATGATATTATGTATACATCTATGATGTATTATGAGCTACGATATTGAAAAAATACTTACACGACTTGCTCCTCCTGCGGTTTAAAGTTGAACCCGGGCGGTGGTGGTTTTCTCCGTCCAGACATATTGGCTATGTTAATTCAACGAAATCGACACAAAATTTAATGATTTTCACAATAAAACTGTAGTATCACAACGAAACGCTTCTTAAGCGCCCGTTATCGCGACTACTGCAAATCGCTTATGATTTCATTTAAGTTGTGTACAAACATATTTTATGAGACCATACACATCACTATTTACAGTGTAAAGTTAATAAGCCCTGTATTCTGCGACTATTTTTTAGCATTTATATGAAAATTTCCAAAAATGTAACAGGCATGTAGGTAGCGACAGATCTGACGTTAAACCACAAATGTTGCAAGATCTAATAAATAAAAGTCCTTACCCACCATAAACAAAACTATACTATAGGTGTACGCAAGAAGCTTATACCCAAATGGAGATTGCATTCCGTATAAAACACTGAAGCACAAAAATTTGACCTTGAATGCAGTCGCTGTTGCCTGCTATCCTTTTCTTTCGAGTAACAATGAATGAACAAAAAGTCATTTTCATTCATTGTCACTCTAAAGAAAAGGAAAGCAGGCAACAGCAACGTCATTCAAGGTCAAATTTTTGAGCTTCACTTTTATATACGGAATGCAATCTCCATTTGGGTATAAGCTTCTTGGGTGTACGGCATAGATTTTCTATACTACATCTATGGTGTACGGTGTACCTATAGGTCTACCAGAATCTCATGGCATTTTGGGAAATTTGAATTTACGCATGGCGTACTGCGTGGCGGGGGCGTGACCCTCTCCCCTGGATCTGCCTATGCTTATATAAGCATATATAATATATAATATATCTATGGCAATTGTAATAACAACGGTACACAATTTTGACGTTGGCCCCCAGACGGTCAACATTAATGTATAAAGTAGGATATATGCAAAAAAATATAATAGGCAAGTCAAGTCAAGTATTTTGGTTGCTTTACATTTGGCATTTTTTTATCCCTAGGCGGGGGGGGGGGGGGGGGCAGCTGCTCCTACCTGCCCCCCCTTGGCGACGCCCTTGTAATGGATTTACATTTGTTTCATTGACACGATTTTTTAACGCGCGTCGTGCGTTGAAATAGCGCCCGTGCGAATGGGGCCATAACGTTACTTTTAAGAAAACGAAGCATGCTGTTATCGTTGCTTTAAATATATAAATAAATAATACTCAACAGTCACGTACATAGTCCTGACTCCACACTAAGATCGATCTGTAACTTCAACGGTTGAGATTTTTTCATACAAACTTAGTTTCTCCGTCTACGATACAAACTTTCATCTCTTTCAACCTTTCTCATCACAATATATGAATTATGATAGCCTTTTTTGGCCTATGTCCAAACAAGGGCGGATCCAGGGGGGAGGTCATGGGGGTCATGGGCCTGGGCTGGCCCCAGATTAAAAAAAAAATTTAATTATCTTGTTGATAAAATTTATTAATTATTTGTATGCCGATAAATAAAGTACCGTCAACTATCCCGATTTTGCCTAAGGTCCTGTGTTTGCCTAAAATGAAGAAATGGGAATATGTAATTTAATTTATTAGTTTGGCAATCGAAACGTATGTCACGTTTTAGAAATATTATCTAGCAACAATAATTTGGAGACATTAGGTTGTGTGTGGTTGTGTGTTAGGTTGGTAGCGTGCATAATTTTTGACAGTTGTGGCTCAAAACAGAGCACTCAATTTCGGTTAATTTTAGTTGAGAAAAAACTTTTCAGGTAAGTCTTCACAATACGCAAATTTCTTTCTTGTTTTAATATATTCTATAAATCTTTGAAAGCTTAGGCTCAGTTGCACCAAGTAACTTTGCCAATACCTTTGCCTATGAAAATGTCATCGCCATACATTTGAGATGTATTTGACCTTGCGAATGTATGGAATTGACAGTTTCAAGGGTAAAGGTATTGGCAAAGTTAGTTTGTGCAATTGAGCCTTAGGCTGAGTTGCAGAAAGTAACTTTGCCTGTAGCAAATGTCAAATCAACCGTCAAAGTTACAGTTACGCCATTTTCGGGTTGCAGAAATCTAAGGCTGAGTTGCAGAAAGTAACTTTGCCTGTAGCAAACGTCAAATCAACCGTCAAAGTTACAGTTACGCCATTTTCGGGTTGCAGAAATCTAACTCTTGACAAAATGACGTCACAAATAACATTACCTTTAGCTCCACAGTTTCGGGCGGTTAAGGGCTAAAGTTACGGACATGTCTGTAAAATGTCAACTATCAAAACACTGATAACCTGCCATTACTTGATTTTGACACAGCGCTTTTATAGAAGAATTAAAATGGATTAATGTATTTACTACGAGATATATTATGGGCTCTTCAAGTGACGATACTTCAATAAAGTGTGTTGGGTTATGTCTTTGGAAGTAACATAAATGACATATTTGTACAAGATCACCTTGTTGCATGGTTTTCCTTTTTTTCATCAGTCATCAGTTTTTCATGTTATAGTGCGATACAAAAGAGTAGAAAATAAATGAGGGCGCCACCATCGTTTGTGTGGCAACACAGTTAGGGCGATACAATCCATCTTGATACTTTGTTTAAATTATTATACGGTAGACCGTATAAATAAGAAATAATAAAGGTTATTTTTCCTGACAAAACATATGAAATCGCCATAAATATATTTAATTAATTATAAGAGAATAAAAAATACTGTTTCTTTAAAAATATTTTATTTATTATACAATAGTCTGCAGTATCGCTCATCATAACAAATGTATTCCCTTTATTTGGCTTATATTTAACTAATTGTAGGCACTTCTTTTTGAACGATATAAAAGAAATAAATTTTCTGTCGAATCGCACATGTATCAAAATCATCTATTGCCTTTGTAGGACGACCCTTTCTTTTCTTTCGACGAAAACTTTTCACCTTTTTCAGCACCATGTTACGCTATCCGTGCGTAATGAACTATCAGAAACACCTAAAACAATAACAAAAAAATATTATTACACCGAGATGTACAATCAAGAAATAAATAATTTAGAAAAAAACACCAAATATATTTTACATTTCCTGTTTCCGCTATACTATGTATTTTAGACTAATGTGGACAAACAAAGAATGTTATTTTAAAAATAATGTTTCTTGAAATAGTTTACGTCTTATTGAATTATTTGTACTTGTGTATATTTTTTTTAATAAATGAAAGAATAAATGACGATGCTCAAAATGTGGCAGTCGTGCTATAAATACTCCAGGTTATGTTTATGTTTGTATAACCTCAAAAATATGGTTAAATAAACAATATTCATTGGTAATCACAAGAATATCCATTATATGCATATGTTAGTTCGTTTTTTTTCAGTGTTTTGTACAATTTTCAACTATTACTTACCAGTACAATCAGCCCTTCGTTTGTAAACATCTTCTTAAGAGCGTTTATACCCTGCACGCGCTTTTTGGCTTAAAAACAGGACTTTTCATATTCTAGCTTATCTAGATGATATTCTCGTGATTTCGGAGGGATTCGAGCAACACCTGCAAGACCTGGATTTAGTCATGAAACGGCTGGAAGAGTTTAACCTTCAGGTAAATCGAAAAAAGTGTGCTTTTGCGAGAGAAAGTGTAAGATATCTGGGACACATAATTACCCAAGAAGGTATCTCCGCTGACCCTAAAAAGGTAAGTGCAGTGCTAGACATGGCAGAACCTACCAATTTAAAACATTTGCGAACATTTCTTCAAACATGTTCGTGGTTCCGGAAGTTCATCCCAAACTTCTCTAAAGTGGCTGAGCCCTTAACACGTTTAACTAGGAAAAGCCAAATCTGGATCTGGAAACAAGAACAGTATCAAGCTTTCAACGAGCTAAAACGGTTACTCACCTCTGCACCGATTCTGATACAACCTGACTTCAATATCCCTTTCATTCTGCGTACAGACGCAAGTAACTACGCTTTAGGCGCAATTTTGTTACAAGGAGAAGGCAAGCAGGAACGTCCCATAGAGTATGCTAGTCGACTATTAAACGATGCAGAGCGCAACTACTCGACAACAGAACGCGAGGCGCTCGCCGTTGTTTGGGCAGTCGAACGTTTTAGGTCATATCTCGATGGTCAGCCAGTAATCATAGGAAGCGATCACCAACCACTGCGTTGACTGTTCACTTTAAAATCACCAACAGGTAGGTTAATCCGTTGGGCTCTAAAACTCCAGTCCTTCGACATCAAGTTCGAGTACACCCCGGGGAAAGCAAACGTCGTAGCAGACACACTCAGCAGACCAATTTGTTCCAGCGAAAATGTCAACAATTGTGGTATTTGCTCTATAGTCTGCGATCTTCCTACGAAGTCTCCCAATCAGCTACGACAAGAGCAGATGTCCGATCCCGAGCTAGCAAAAATCATCAAAGATCTCGAAGATACTGATGAAGTCGCCTCCCAGAGATGGTATGACCGGGGATATCTCATGAATCAGGGTGTTCTATATAGGTTCAATCCGGATTCAGAGTGCGAGTCCCCACAGTTAGTGATTCCTACTGATCAAGTGATAAATATTCTTAAGGAGCTGCATGACTCTTCTTCAGCAGGTCATCCAGGAATCGATCGCACATACCAAAAGGTAGCACAGTTATTTTATTTTACAGAAATGCGAAGAGTTATAACTGACTATGTTGGAGCTTGCATTCACTGCCAAAGATACAAGGCATCTAATGCCAAACCTACTGGCCTCCTACAAACTCCGGTAATGAGCCAGCGGAATGAGGTGCTTGCCATAGATCTTTTCGGACCTCTACCAGAAGGAGACCAGGGGGAGCGTTGGGTTTTTCTCATTGAGGACACTGCGACCAGGTGGGTTGAACTGTTCGCCCTCAAAGACGCTACAGCAGAAGCCTGTGCCCGGGTCCTTATTGAGGAGTACTTCATGCGATTTGGTTTGCCTCGCCGAATAATATCCGACAACGGGGTCCAATTCGTTTCTGCTGTCATGCGTCAATGCATGTCCTGGACGTAAAGCAGAATTTCGTACCTCTTTACCACCCACAGGCAAACCCAGCAGAACGAAAGAATCGAGACCTAAAAGCGATGTTAGCACACCTGGTGGAAGAAAACCATACATCTTGGCCAAAGAAATTGCCGTTTGTTCGCTTTGCCCTTAACGGTTCTAGATGTCGAACAACAGGTATGTCACCAGCTTATTTGACTTTCGGTCGGGAAATGAGGTCTCCTACCGATGTTACACATGATGTTCGAGCGATTTTAAATAAAGATAATTTTGAACCACAAATAACTCCTTACCTAAGGAAGTTTATTAATTCACTATCCGCAATTCGGGAACGTGTTGAAAAACAACAGGACAAGACTAAAGACTATGCCGACCAATCTCGTTGTCCTGCAGCTCACACCTTTCAGGTAGGTGATTTGGTACTGTTAAAATCCCACGTACTCAGCAGCGCACGCAAGAATGTAACTGCGAAATTTGCGCCAAAGCGTGACGGGCCGTACCAAATTTTAAAAAAGATAAGTCCAACCACGTTTATTTTGTCAAACGTAGACCGGCCTAGTGAAACCCATGGCAAATTTCACGTCCAGGATCTTTCTATATTCAAAGGTAACGACACCTCAGTGCCCGTACCAGTTATCCCCAAAAGAAAACGAGGACGCCCAGCTACCTCTGGTAAGATCCTAGTCCAGGAGCGAGGACGTTCCCCTGGACTAGAGGGGGAGTATATAGTAAACCGTTCTGGTAACACCGCTGTGTTACCACCCCGTGCCTCACGCGGCTGTCTTCCCGGGCGCTATCGAGAATAGAGTGCTTGCGTGCAACCGACACGCTCACTTCTCGCGCGGTCTCTTTCCGCCATGCGCTGTTGCCGCTCACGATGGCCTACGTGACTTCTGGCCAGGGACCGAAACCGGTATCGAAAATACCGGTATTTTTTGGTATCAACCGAAAAAAATAATACCGGTATTTTTAATGGTAACCGGTATCCGCCAATTTTATTCGATTCCTAGAATTTAACCGGTATCATACCGGTAACCGAAATAAGGGTTACCTTTATGTTTCATGCAAAGTTCCTTATAAGTCAAAGCGGGGGCAGTGCCTGTGTGCGGTTATACCGCCATTTGTCTTTACTAAATATTATGGCACTATACCACACAATTATCTTTACTCATTTCATGATTTTTTCAACAGAATTACCCACCAAAATTGAAATGAACCGTATCCAGCGATATTGTGTAAACAACACGACAAGTATGATTTTTATTTGTTATGTAACAACAACGCATTTTCTTTTGCATTCAAGGTCTTTTTAGGTTACCGGTATTAAAACGGTTCCCGTATATAAGGGTAACCTTTATATTGCGTCATAGCGGTTACCGAAATCTTAAAAGTAACCGAAATTCGTCGATACCGGTACCGTTATGTCGAATGGGTTTCGGTCCCTGCTTCTGGCGCATAGGAAACCGCCCCGAGTCCTAAAGGACATCGGTATGGCGTCAGTCGTCCCGGAGGAGCCTGACAGGTTAGACGGTTGCACGCCTGCACGTTACGAACCCACAATTATACTTTCACTGTAGCTTTGTATGTGTTTAAGTGAATAAACTTTAGAGAAACCTTCTCATGTTTTTTTTATCGTATGTAGGAAGTAACCCTCCTCATAATTGTCAATCTGGAGTCAGCCCATGGTCTCCCCCCCCCCTGGATCCGCCGTTGCATTGCGGTGGTACCTACTCAGGCGGCCTTTCACATAATATGAGACCCACCTGCAGTAAAACATTTCCATACCCGAAAGTAAAATTGCTCCTAAAATAGATGGGCGAAAATTAGAGATGCCGCAGTCAAAGGTGCTTGCTTACCATAATGTTATAATGTTACTCAGAGTACTTGTTTTTCATTGCTGAAATTAATAATAGCTTAAGACGTAACCATGTTTAATATTAATATTACCACGTGTAAAATCGGAATACAATAAACAAAAAAACCATAGATGTAGTATAGTGTATTATCTATGGATGTAGTATAGAACCATAGATGTAGTATTATGTGTAGTATAGAACATAGATCGGCAATGTGTCATTTTGAGCGCGACCAAAACTGATTTATGATTGTGTGCGTGAAGTTTACATGTGTGCTTGACATATAGTGGTGTACCATGCACTTTCGATACTATTATATCGATATCGATATAGCTGTCTGCCTGTAGTTGCGAAATAAAATGTTATGGATATATGCGACATTTTATTATATATTAACAGAAACTTATTGGTGTGTTTATTTCAATACAGATTGATAAACACACAAATAAATAAAGATAAATTGTCATATTATTTGATAACATTTTGTTTGAGATGTTTTGTATGGGTCTTTATGTTCACCTGAACAAAATTATTTTTTTCATTGTGATGTATACATAGTACATATACTAATTAAATTGAGAACAAAAAACCTTTTATTGAAATAAAACTATAATTTACGAAGTTTTAGCATTTTCGGTTTATTTTTTTCATTTTTAATTTCCCGTCGCGAAGTTTCAATTACTTTACTACTTTACCTTTCGTAGTCACAGGGTGGACTCAGTCTACAATAAAATCCGTGATTATTAGTTTTTTTCAATGAGTAACATTCGCGTAAGTCTAAGAAACACATTTTTACTATAAAAATATTATACTATATATATATTATATATGTATACTAGCGGCCCGGCCCGGCTTCGCCTGGGTGCAAATACAGATTCCAGTCCATATTTTATTTAAAATCAATATGACAGCCGTTGTCTAAACTGCTTATCCATTTTCAATCCCATCCTGTACCTATTCTTATGTCCCATTTTATCCACCTTATATTCTATTCTATCCCATCTCTCCAGATTCAAATCATTATTTTGCTGTGGAAATATTATAACACTGTTACTACTCCGACGACATTCATTGAAATCAATTAAAAGATACCATAGATGACCCGACCACGCTTCGCTATGGCTTAGTTATTATATGATGAATTTTATATTGAATTATTTAGCATAGCAAAAAAGCCCGACCCACCTTTGCCTGGATGCAGATATTTTTTTATTTTACTCCACACCAAATACATGTTATTTTTCGTATAAGCTCTTGTATACCTAAACATGAATTAGCTATCCTACTGTCCTGCTCAATTCCGTCCCATCCCGTCTGTTCAGTCACTTCTCGATACGTCCCGTCTTTTCTCTTCATTGACCATCCCGTCTTATACCGTGCATTTACATTTCGTCCTATCAAATGTGTCAGCTATCCCAGTCCTCTCCCCTACCTCCCACTCTATTATATCCCGTTTCTCCATATCCAAATAGTGTGCCTTATAAATTTTTGACATTAAACACTTTAGCGATTTTGATTATCCATGCAATATTCCATCCCTTATTTCACCCCCAGTATGCTGTTTTCCAAAAACATTACGCCATTACTTTTTGTTAGTAATAAAGAGATTAAATATAAATTTTCATAGAAATACACTCACACACACAATTAATGTAGTAACGGTCATTGAGTAACGGTAGTAACAATTATATATAACTGGTTTCTCAAGACACAGACAACGCCTAATTTGAGAATCCCTGCAATATTCTCCATAATTATATAAAATTGTTATTTTATTCAGTTCAGTTCAGTTTTTATTTTTATGTGTTATTTTATGAAAGATTTTTCATTTTCAAGTGACATTCTATCTTGAAAAGAAGTAAAACTTAACCTTATACGTGTGAATATTATTTATTTGATTGTCCTATATTTATTTAGCTTCATAATATACTCTTTAGTTTACACAAATTAAATTTCTGAACGTATGCATAAATATTTGACAACCAATTTAAATGTCAACCACTTTTCATTACTGTCATTATTTTACATCTTTAAAATCTAAAATACGCCATTAATCGAATATTGTGGATATATGTTGTCGATTCGAAACCTTTATTTAAATACGTTATTTAATTTGAGGGAAGAGTTTACCGTATTGACGGTATGAACATTAAATGTTTGACAGTTACAAACCCATGAACATTTTGTATGGTATAACCAAAATCAACAACTCCTTATAAATAAGAAATTAATTGAAAAAACATTTTCCAGTAGACCAAACTGTAAATCTAAACCATTCTCGAATCTCCACGAACACACACAAAAAATTTCATCAAAATTGGTCCAGTCGTTTAGGAGGAGTTCAGTCACATACACACGCACACAAGAAATATATATATTAAGACTAGAGTTCAAAAAATGCTTATTTAAGTCAATTAATTGACTTGTAACACATTGGGAAGTGTTGGACGCCTGCTAGGCCGCGTTGGAGGTGTACGGAGGAGCTTGTAGGAAGTCGTTGGATGCAGGCAGCTTACAACAAACTGATGTAGACATTCTTGTGGAAGGCCTATGTTCATTAGTCGCATTCCTGTGGCTGAAGAAAGAGACAGTTTAATAAACTATGAAGCTTTTCTCGATCACGTCACCTAAACTAATGTTTTTCTTAAGAGAATTATAAATTTTAAACCTATACCTAATGTTATGATAAATGAATAATGTTGCTTCAAGGTTTGGACGATCATACTGTGCATAGAAGTATCGCATATTTTATAATAATATCGAATATGTTCTTGTTTTACTATTATAAATTGACAGCCTCTTGGCAGAGACTGAAACAGGTTCTTAATTCATTAATCACACACATGAAGTGTTATATTAACTATTCCACAAATATAAAAAAAAGAGAAAAAGTAAAGTAATAACTAATATTGTAGAATGAATACGATAATAAGGGCCGGGGAAATATGGCCGGGATAACGCCAGGTAGAAGAAGAAGAATGCACACTATCACAACATACTATAGCTCCATAAAAATGTAGGGAAACATGTGTTGTCATCGACTATTTTATCGACAACCTTTTATTGATCGAACCTGTCAGTCAATCCCTAGCAACTTTTGGTTGAAATTATTGTAAATTCACGTATTTGATGTTATTTTTTATACGCAATGGATGCTTTCAGCGTATTTATATAATGAAATACTATATTCTTTTCTACCGATATGTATACACGGATTTCCATTTAATTCCATAATATCGTCACAAAATAGTATTGTGCAAAAGTGGCCGGTACCTGTGAAAACTTTAATTATTTCGGATTTTTACTCCTGCATGAACCACACTTTGGCACTGCACAATGCACTATAATAAACTACGTTTAATAAATATAACCAAGTACTGTAAAATTTAATAAATTATGAAAATAAGCGAATTTTGTTGCTCGCTTAGTTTGACATATTTTGACTCTGGGTCACTGCAGGCTACTCCTGTGTAAACGTATGGTCGCATCATGCATCTCGCTTTAACATATGAGTTAAATCATAGATTTAGTATAAAACATAGATCGGTAATGTGAAAGAGATAGAATAATTCAACATTAGGTATAGGTTTAAAATTTATAATTCTCATAGAAAAAACATTAGTTTAGGTGACTTGATCGAGAAAAGCTTTATAGTTTATTAAACTGTCTCTTTGTTCAGGAATGCGAGTAATGAACATAGGCCTTCCACAAGAATGTCTACATCAGTTTGTTGTAAGCTGCCTGCATCCAACGACTTCCTACAAGCTCCTCCGTACACCTCCAACGCGGCCTAGCAGGCGTCCAACACTTCCCAATGTGTTACAAGTCAATTAATTGACTTAAATAAGCATATATTTTTTAAACTCTAGTATACATATAGTAAAAATGTAGTGTGTCTTAGACTTACGCGAATGTTACTCATTGAAAAAAACTAATAATCACGGATTTTGTTGCAGACTGAGTCCACCCTGTGACTACGAAAGCTGTAAAGTAATCGAAACTTCGCGACGGGAAATAAAAAATGAAAAAAATAAACCGAAAATGCTAAAACTTCGTAAATTATAGTTTTATTTTATCAAAGTGTTTTTTGTTCTCAATTTAATTAGTATACAGGGTATATCAAGACTGCTACCGAAAACGAAGCCGGGTAGTAGTTTAAGCGACTTCAGACACAATGCAACAGAAAAAGTTGCAAAAAAAAGCGACAATTTTTTTTTGTTATTTTTTTCCTATGGCCATATTTGGGTGGTAAATACATTTTTTCCTAAAATAATAGTATATACCCTTTTATTTATAGATACTCTAAGGTATAAAGTGTTTAAATTATTATTTTAGCAAAAACTGTGGATTTACCACCCAAAAATGACGATACAGTACAATCTCACTAATCCGGCACTTCGATAGATCGGCACGTCCAATAAACCGGCACCCTCCGCCCACGCCTCCCTCACCCCTCTATACCTGTGCGCTTGGTCGCTGCGTCGTTGACTAGCAGTCTAACCTCAAAACTTATCACGTGCACGTGCTAACGTATTTGTTTTTTTTCAAGTGAGAATAATTTATAGTTAAAAATGACAAATAAACGCAAACACAAGACACTAGATTTGAATAATAAAATGGAGATTTTAAGAAAGTTAGATACTGGACAAAACATGTGCAAATTGGCAAAAGAATATGGTGTTGGGCGTGCTACTATACACGATCTTAAGAAGAAAAGGCAAAAGATAGTAGACCACGTCAAGACAATGGAATCAGGGCCAGGAAAGCGTAAAACACTAAAAGTTGGCGATTGTCCAAAGATGGAAAACGCTCTTTACTTGTGGTTCATACAGCGGCGTTCTAAACACACTCCTATATCTGGAGAAATTCTGAAAGCCAAAGCAATCGAATTTTATAAAAAAATTACCCACAAAGATGATTTTCGTGCCAGCGATGGATGGCTGGATAAATTTAAAAAACGATTTGGTATCCGTCTATTAACCATATCGGGTGAGAAATTATCAAGCAACGAATCTGCAGTACAGCCATTTATCGAGCATTTCAAAAACAAAGTAGAAGAACTGGGTCTTCTTCCTGACCAAATCTATAACGCAGACGAGAGTGGTCTGTTCTGGAGACTGTTGCCCAATAAAACATTTGTATCTTCTGAAGAAGCAAGTGCACCAGGTCGTAAAGTGAGTAAAGATAGAATCACATTCATGCCGTGTTCAAATGTTACTGGAACGCACAAATTGGATTTGTTAGTGATTGGCAAAGCAAAAAATCCCAGAGCTTTCAAGAATATTTGTCTGCCAGTCTGCTACAAGAATCAAAGTAAAAGTTGGGTCACGAGAGAGGTATTTAGCGAATGGTTTCATAAAGACTTTGTCCATATTAGTCATATTTTATATTATGTCTTTGTCATATTAGGTCCCATTTAAATGTAATAAGGATTTGATCCGTGGTGCTTTACAGCTGGCTTCTCCGGCTGTAAAAGTCTTTTTGCGAGGTTATTTACCTCTTTATTCATTGTTTTGTCACCCGCTTTGCACGGAGGGAAGTGGACAATAATTTATTTCCAACTCCTCCTATTAATTTAACTTTCTGATTGATTTCGTTGCGGGTTAAAGACAAGTTAGACATTCCCGGAGACTCGCCGAGCTTCAATGCTCGGTGTCATTACATTGCGTGCCACTGTTGATCCTGGCTTACAGGAGTTGTAGTGGTGGGTGTGAGGGCGGGACAGTCTCCAAAAAAAAAAGACTTTGTCCCAGAAGTCAAGAAGTTTATGAAAAGATCAACTTGCCCATAAAAGCTTTACTCGTACTTGACAATGCTCCAGGCCACCCAAATGAACAAGAACTTAAATCAAGTGATGGGAATATCCAAACCATCTTTCTTCCTCCAAACTGCACACCTTTACTGCAGCCGATGGATCAAAATGTTATCCAAAAAATAAAGTCTTTGTATAAAAATAAATTGCTGATCCATATTATATCTCAGGATGGTGATATAAGGCAGAGCCTTAAAGGATTGAATTTGAAGGATGTTGTATTCTCTCTCGCTCATGCTTGGAAGTCTGTTTCTCCTAACTTAATCCAATCTTCATGGAAAAAGTTGTGGCCTACAATGAATGATGTATCAGAAACAGAAGAAACAGATGAATGGGATCTTGAGGATAATGTGCCAATTGCCGATTGGTTACAAAATCTATCAGAAAAAGGATTGGAGACAAGTGAAGAAAATTTAAATTCTTGGTTTGAAGGAATCGAAGAAACAGAGCAAATTATGACCGATGAAGAAATTGTATGTGAAGCAGTACAAGAAGAAAGCTCTGTAGAAATATTGGAGCCACCAACTACTACAACTGCTGTAAAAGTTAAACCAGATGATGCATTGATTTGTTTCAATACCTGCATGGGCAGAAGAAAACGGCATATCTGGCAAAGATATTATAATTCTTCGCAACATGCGAGAAAAGGTTTTTAAGCAAGGACTACAAGTTGCACAAAAGCAGACCTCAATTAAGGATTATTTCAAAACTAGTTAATTACATATCTACCTACATGTTAATTTAATACATTATATACATTTATTATCTCTATGAAATGCTTTATTTTATTTATTACCTATGATTTTTTCAGTATAATCCAGTAATCCGAACATTCCAATAATCCGGCACCCTCCGGTTTTTAATAGTGCCGGATTAGTGAGATTGTACTGTATTTAAAAAATCATAAAAAAAAATTGTCACGTTTCTAGGCGAAATTTTTAATTGCATTGTGTTTGTAGCCACTAAAACTACCACCCGGCTTCGTTTTCGGTAGCAGTCTTGAGATACCCGGTATGTACTATGTATTCATCACAATAAAAAAAATAATTTTGTTCAGGTGAACATAAAGTAAAGACCCATACAAAACATCTCAAACAAAATGTTTTCAAATAATATGACAATTTATCTTTATTTATTTGTGTGTTTATCAATCTGTATTGAAATAAACACACCAATAAGTTTCTGTTAATATATAATAAAATTTTATTTCACAACTACAGGCCGACAGCTATATCGATATCGATATGATAGTGTCGAAAGTGCATGGTACACCACTATATGTCAAGCACACATGTAAACTTCACGCACACAATCGTAAATCAGTTTTGGTCGCGCTCAAAATGACAAATTGCCGATCTAGTTTTATACTAAATCTATGAAAAAAACTATAATTATTTTAATAATAATAATAAATTACTTTATTCCGATAACAAAGATCCAAATATAATTGTGTTAGTTTTAAATAATATTAATTATTTAAGCAATAAATGAGTATGATATATAATTAAAGTTTCCAAAATAATTTATGACTGTTTTTTTTTGTATGAAAATTTTAAGGCTCGGACTGCATCTTTTGCTTTCTTTTCAGCTTCCTCTTTCATTCGATGCCTTTTTTCTTTTTCCGCTAAACCAACCACTATATCATGTTGTAATGCATTTTTTACTGTTGATTTAGCAAATAGTTTACTCAAAACATAGTCATCATCCTGGATAGATTTCTTTTCACTTTTAAGTTTGTTTTTTTTTATTTTCTTTACAGTTACTAAATTTTCTACTTCTTCATCTGATGCAATGGAATATTTTCTTTTGCGTCGTTTATTGCTTTCCATATTTGATTCCTTCTCTGATACAGTTTCATTAAAATGTTTTTCAGGAAGTTCAGAAGAATTAAGGTTACTACTGCAATTGGCTTCCATATTCAGAGCATCACAGGTTGTTTCCTGTTCCTCTAAGTTATCTTCTTGGTTTTGCAAAACATTTTTTATTAATGTTTTTTCGTAATCTTTTTTTACATGCATATTAACTATATCCAATTCTGACAATACATTTTCAAATGGAGCATTCGTCTCTTTGTCGTCTAGTAGGTTAATTTCAGGTAAATCAACTATTGGTGGATTTTCAAGTATTTCTCGTTTTCTTTTGTATTTTTCTCTTGGATCTTTTATTTCGCCATCTTTTTTTACCGTCCTTAATTCCTGAGATATTTTTTTGCTTATTGCTTGTGCCATTTTTTTCATAGCTTTTAATTTATTTTCATGGGATATGCTTTTAGATTGTGAATTTTTTGTGTTATTCAAATTTACTTTTGTATGTTTAAATAGTGTAGCTGTTTCAGTATCTCCTTCACAATTGGGTTCTTCAAGTGTGAAAAGTCCTTGTAAAGTGCTGGTAGTTAAAACATTTTTTTGATTTGGGTCGATTAGTATTTTATTACTTAAAAACTGTTTGAATATTTGTCTTTGATAAATTTTTTCTTCAATTGTACCTACCGAAAGTAATCTATACACAGTGACATTTCTTGCTTGGCCTATTCTCCAAGCTCTTTCCTTAGCTTGATCATCAGTTGCTGGATTCCAGTCAGGGTCATAAACAATTACTCTATCAGCACCAGTTAAATTTACCCCCAAACCTCCAACTCTGGTAGTAGCCAGAAAGACAAGGTGTTCTGGGTTTTCAGTTGAAAGTTTTAATCAAATTTTGTCGTTGATTAACGCTAACAGTTCCATCCATTTTTAAATATTTGTAATCTTGAATTTGCAAGTATTGTTCTAAAATACATAACATAGCTCTTGACTGTGTAAAAATAAGAGCTCTGTGACCTTGTTTTTGCCATATCTTTAGTAACGAGTTTACAACAGTCATTTTACCACATCTTTTCCAATGGCCAAACTTATCTACATCTATTTGTTCTGTATCTTCGTGAGCTTCATAGAGATATAAATCTGGATGATTACATATTTTTCTTAATGTTGATAAAGCCACCAACACTCTTGCCCTTAAAGGATCTCCATACTTATTTTCTTTATCTAAAATACTTCTTACTGTATTGCCCATGAGGTAGCCCATGTACAAATCACGTTGTTCAACAGTTAGTGCACAGAAAAGAACTTGTTCATTTTTCTCAGGCAGTTTTATATGCTCCTGAACTTCACTTTTAGTTCGCCTTAATATGTAAGGAGTGATAATGTTTTTCAATGCTTTCGCTATTTCCAGTGCTGTAGCTTCCTGAATTTCTGTGGCATTAGCATAACCTCCTTGTGTAATGGGATGTGCAAAGTGATCCATGAAAGCATTGTATGTTCCTAAAAGTTGTGGCTTTATGAAATCAAAAAGAGACCACAGTTCCTGTAAACTGTTCTGTAGTGGAGAACCAGTTATAATTATTCTGTGTGGAGTCAGAATTTTCTTGACAAGTTTACTAATTTGAGTATCTGGATTCCTTATTTTATGACCTTCATCTAAAATTAAGTAATGCCAATTCTTAGCTGCAATCGTCTTGTGATACTTCACAACACCAGCATATGTTAGTAGTAAGATTCCATGAGATTCATGTATATTTCTAATGAGTTTGTTGTGGTTGCCACTGTGTGAACCAGTGTGGTGAAGCACGGCAACTCTAAGTTGTGGACACCAGTAGTGGAAATGTGATACCCATTGGTAAATCACTGTAGCTGGTGCCACAATAATACTTGGCCCAAGACCATTCCAACATCCTGCTTCAGTTTTTGAGAGCCCAGCTAAAAAAGCTATAATTTGTATAGTTTTACCCAAACCCATTTCATCACCAAGCAACCCTCCTGACTGCACTTGATTTAATTCCCACAGCCATTTCACACCAGTCCTCTGAAATCTATACAACTGTTTCCAAATATAGTTTGGAACCAACAGACCATTTGGAAGTTCATGATTTTCATTTGGATCCTTATTGCCATCAAGCACATACTGTATGTCAGCTGACAAACAACTTATTTCACCTCTCCCTGTAGTAGCTGCAGCAAAATTTTGACGCCATTTTTTTATTCTTTCATTATAAAGTTTAGTGTCACCATCATCAACTATAATCCTTTTTACAGATTGTTTTGTTCTCGATGGGATTGATGGAAGATGAATGGAGATATCTTCATCTTCTTTGTCATCTATTGGCACGTAATCTTCACTATCATGAGAGTCCTTTGTTGAATTTGAGTCTGTTCTATAACGTCCTTTTCTTGATTCTTGGCGACATTTACCTCTCGTGTCAAATTTATTACAATCTTTAATAGTAGCTTTACTGAAGTTCTTAACCTGTTTTTGTGATATTTGATCAGCCGCTGCTTTACTTAACAATGAAACATGTTTTTGCTTGTTGCTTTTATGTTCCGATTTTTGTTTTGCTAATGCCATTTGACTTTCAAGATATTTGTTTATATCAACCATGGTCTATTTGTCGTATTATAGCTGTATATTACAAAGTTCATAAAACAAATTGCCATTCACGGTACAAAATAAATGCAATTAGTACAATATTATTATAAATTTAGCCACTTCTCCACTTGAGATTACTTGATAGTAGAAAGTGTGGTAGAAAGTAGAACCATCAACCAACATCAACTTGGATCAAAACTTGGATCAACTCAGATCAACTGACGTCTGACCAGTCTGACACTAACAGCTCGTTCATCGTTGTTTTTTCTATTTATCCTGACGGGAAGACAAAGGTCTCTAAGTCATACAGCCTAGGACTGACAGCTCATATCAATAGACGTACGACACCATAGACGTAGTATCAATAGACTTGACATGCATTTGACATATATAGTCCATCTCACTTAGACTTATGCATAAACCTTAAAAAATGAAAGTGACAAAACACAATTTGCGGTCCTTGTCATAGTTTCACATAATTTTGTAGGGGAGCACTGAGTGTAACCAAACATTTAAGACAAGCGGTTTGTTATAAACTTGAATTACTGAGTATTTTACGAATATTTGCGGTCAAAAATGTATGTAAAAGAGTGTTGAAACTAATTATAAGACAAAACGTATTGTGTGCTGCTTTATTATTGGGTGTGATAGCCGATCTAAACGATCATATGAAAATATAACCTCTCACTGGTAAGTGCATTTTATTTAGTATATTGGTAAAAATAAATGTAGACGTTCATTATTACTAACATCTGCAATTAGTATTTCATAGAATACATTGAAAAATAGGATTATATTTGCAAAAAAAATACGTATTTTAAAAGTATTATCCGATCAAATTATCTTGACTTTGTTTATTATGACAATCTGTATACTACTCGAAGAGGACGCCATTTTGTACATGATTTTAAATTAGTTGGATTATATTATGTTTCGGGATACCAGCTTATAACAATTTGCATTT
Source organism: Hyles vespertilio (assembly GCA_009982885.2). NCBI lineage: Eukaryota > Metazoa > Arthropoda > Insecta > Lepidoptera > Sphingidae > Hyles > Hyles vespertilio. Next base: position 15,592,977 of record CM042820.1, read on the forward strand.
CCTGGTTTTATGGTAAATTAAACCATCATTCATTTTATTTCAGCTTTTCAAAAGGTTTACCTTCGCGTGTTTTGTGGATCAAATTAATAGGATGTGACGGAAAATAGGCAGCTGGGTAACACTCGTTCAAAAATTGCATTCAGAAGACTAAGCATATTATAACTTTCTTAAAACCGTTTTCTCTCCCACCACTCGAAATAAAGGTAAACTATAATCTATTTAATCTAAATAATAAAAATCCAGAGTATTCATCCTTGAGACGAAAATGAATGAAACCTCTACTATAATCAGTCTCCCGGCAACCTGTCTTCATAAATTGTCCTCCTGTGTATTAAGTGAAGCTACAACATGCATAATCTATAAATTATAAAATGTAGTTTCGAAGTCAGTTAAGTTGTATTTTTCAAATTTGAAGTCTGTATTCGAAAAAATTACAAAAATGCACCCAATCCACCAAGCTTAATACTTCTTTATTTTTTATTTGTTTATTTTAGACACAAACAGTCGTGTTCATCAACAAAAACAAAGATTTTATGTTTACCACTTACAGACTTTGAGTGCCAAAACTTAAAGTCAATGCAATAAATACCCAATCCACACACGCCTTGACCCGAGGCGTCACGTTACCTTACGTTATTTCAATTTATATTTTGTTCTGCACATATTAATTATATATATTTTATTCTTTAATTAATTAGATTTAATTTTTACAGATGACCGAATCCGAAACTGTGGGGAATAACAAAGAGTGCTGAAAGGACACATGAGCCTTATATGGATGAAAACAAAAAGTGCATAAATGTATTTTTGAAAAATCAATATTCCAGGAAAAAAAGCCAGTTGATTAAAAAATGTACAAGCGCTGTATTATTACACATTCGATACTTTGCTATATCATTTTATTTTAATTAAGATATAGAAAATAAAAAAATATGTAGGTATATTTTTTCCATTTTGTTACATTTGAGTTAGGTCTATATCAATAGGTTTTCTGTACCTTTGTTATTTACGATTCTTTTGTAAAAACTTGTTATTAGGAACTTAATTTAAGTATATTGTAAACACTTGTTTGTAAGCTTTCTTAAAATAAATAAATAAAATAAAGTAGGATGTTATTCTATCCTTAGTAGTTACGTTACTATGAATTCTCTGATCTTCTATAATTTATAGAACATTCGGCAGGTTTTGTTTCTATGTATATATTATCATTACTAGCTGTGTATTATTCGAGTTACGTAAATGATATAAGTATTAATAATAATACAAGGCCAACTTTCCTTTTTTGCTTTCTAACCTTTGTGAAAATATTGCAAAACGTCACGTTGTTTAATACTGACGCCCTTCATCCGCATCATTCATCGCAGCTGGTTAGACGCCAGATGTAAAAGTGAGGCCGCGGTTTCGATACCAGCTCAAAAAGAGACAAATATTTGAGTGACTTGGATATTTTTTTCAAATCGGGGTATTAGTGAGACCAAAAAGTCTCTCGTAGTTTCTGATACCCACGACACAAGATTATCATTTGTAGGGTCAGGACTATGAATTTGAATGTTGCGTCTATTTATTTATTTAGTTAAAATATTTATGGGAAAATATATGACCTGGTATCCCTGCTTTTTTCTTTACTTTATGTCTGTCCCTTACGGTGGAACTCGAATGTCGAGTCCATTTGCTGCTACGTCCATGCAGGCCCGTTTAACTCGGGCTTAAAAAGTAACCCAATTTTCTTTCTCGCTTTCTCATATGCCGTTTTCGCCCCATCTCTTTCACTTTTATGAATGTGTGCGTGTGCCGGCGTGCGCTGTCGCCGCCATATTGCCGCCATATTTTTCAACAGTCGATTGCTGTTTACTTTGGATTTGCTTATTTTATTTTAATTGCATGTTATTTCATCTGTTTTGTAATCAGTAACGTAAATATTTAACAGTATAAACGTGATATAATTTGGTTTGTGTAAATCGTATCTAAAAACTTGTGATTTACGTGATAATTATTCATTTTAGTTATGTGTTTTGTTCCCGAGTGCACAAACGAAAAAAACATAGAAATATCTGTGCAGCCTTCACAAACAAAATATACAAACACTTTAATAAGTGAACAGCTATGTTGGCGGAGCTAGAAATAGCAAATTATTGAAATTATTGAAAAACATAAATCTAACCTCATCTGACATAATTAAGGTAAATATAATAATATGTTATTCCGCTGTGACCCTATTTCTAGTTTAATCTGCTACAGGAATTTAAGAAATAACAATAAGTTGAAATAAATACCCATTAAAATACAGATTTATTAGATCTCTGAACATGTGATAAGGTTAACTTTTTGTTAGTGTCTAGAGTTGATGGATTATGTACCCTTACTCCTCTCATTCGTACTCTCGACTGCAGTGGAAGCTTGTGCTCTGCAGTGGAAAGTATAAGTCGACCCAGCACAGTACAGTGCAAGATTAAAGCTATTGGTATAGGTATTTCCAAGTTCCTAACATATTAATTTATAATTATCAGTTTTTATGGTTATATGTATCTAAAGTCAGGAAAGCAGTCAACTTCAACAGATTGTGCCCTTATAATATTTATTTTGACGTGACAACGTCTTAAATTAGGTTGCGGCTGGGAGTCACTTATGAAAAAGTGTAACGCCCGGTAACGTAACGGTGCGCGCGCAGTACTAGAGAATTATTTTTCAGTTTCACCCACTTTTTCCAAAATTGTCCCATAGCCCCCCCCCTGCCTTCCCCCACCCTTATTCCGAAATAGTGCCTATTAGCCTCCCCACGAAACCTACCCCCCCCCCCTCCCCTACCCCCACCCCGAAAATTTACCTCACCCCCCCCAATCCTATCTCGGCCAACATAGGTCGTAGACCCACCGAGTTTGGTATCCTCGGAACCGTCTTGGTGAGGGCTACAAATTGACCCCGCCAGAAATCCCAAATTACGCAAAAAATTACCCACCCAAAAAAAAATATTTTACCTCCAAAAAATTAATTTAAGTTAGCCTCCCCACGAAACCTTCCTCCCCCCCCCCCCCTCCCTTACCCCCACCCCGAAAATTTACCTCACCCCCCCCCCAATCCTATCTCGGCCAATATAGATCGTAGACCCACCGAGTTTGGTATCTTTGGAACCGGCTCGGTGAGCTCTACAGATTGGCCCCAACCAAATCCCCAAATTCCTCCCTCTCTCCCCTAAAATATTTGTCCAGGCATAACTCCGTCATTTCTTAAAGTAAACCCCCCGTGTTTGGAGTCAGAGGAATCGTCTTGACGAGCTCGACAATCGAGAGCAGGCAAAAAACGATTTTTCTTATTGACGTGACAACGTCTTAAATTAGGTTGCGGCTGGGAGTCACTTATGAAAAAGTGTAACGCCCGGTAACGTAACGGTGCGCGCGCAGCACTAGAGAATTAGGCGCATTGAATCGGCGCATGCTTGTGTCTCTGTCTTTGTCTTTCTCGAACGTTCTTGGCGTTGGAAAAACAAAAAAGCGTCACAATACAAGTTCACACGTGTGGTTAAAGTATCGTCAGCTGTGTCTGTAGTGAAAATATGGAGTGCTTAGATTCGTCATTACATGTACAATGTTTTAGTAAACAAAATATATTTCTATAGTTAAAATTTGTGCAATTCTTATTTTCATTCAATTCCTTGTTCCTATTGTGCAATTTAATTATATTCATATCAATAAATATTCTACCGAGAAAAAGACGTTGTCACGTAAAATCTTCGCCCGTAAAACCGACTTTACAGGCAACCATTTTTTTAGTTTTTATTAATTGTTTTATAATTTCTAGGCTAGACTCGGGTGAAATTTCCAGTCCAAGCAATTTGCAGGCAAATGCGTTCATCGTTGGAAGTACAAAGAAAGTCTCTACTATGTCTGCAGGATAACTTTTTGTAGACTTATATGTTAATATTGGTGAAGGTTAAATCACAACAGAAGTAATTATGTTCATTAATAATCTGTATATAATATTTATACTTCTTGATATAATTAAGATTCTCATAAAAATGCATTTGCTAAAGATTTTGGTTATATTTTCAAATTCAGTGCAATGCAGTTGTTTATAAGATTATATTATAGACCTATATTGTGCATACTATAATAGTAATAGCATTAACATTATTTAAAATGACTTTATTTTAAACATATATTCTGCCTATTTAATATATTATAATAATTAATCAAAAAAGTTTTAGTATAGCTATCATGCATTTAATGCGTTCCATGATTTGAATAATTATTTGTTAATTGATAGCTTATTTTAATTATGTATGTCTTGTTTTTGCTTTTCAATTTCTCCAAAAGTAAGCCAAATCGCTTTGTTATTTACTTAATGTCAATTGTGTCTTAGATTAAATTTGCCAACAAAGTAATCTTGTGCTGTTTCATGGTATTGTAAAATATAATTTGCAATTATTAATGTTTCCATTTAAACTTTTATTTGTCAATGCATATTTCAATTCTGTAGTCATGTTCTTAAATTTGGCATTGTTTTATTGGTCCTAAAATTAAGAGAATTTTAAGTGATAAAATTAAGAGATATTAACAAATTGAAAATGTTTAAATTAATCTGAAGATATATAAAAAAGTATTGGAGGTTATAATATTCATTAGGATAAAAATGTTTAAATAAAAGTGTTTTAATATAAAATATAACATCAAATAAATCAAAGATTATATTATTGATTAAAGGTTTAGAATTATAACTTGGTTTTATTTGTTATTTTCATTTTGAATCCATAAATTTGAACATAAAAGCATGAAACCCAAATATAAAACCGGTAAATTTCCGGTAGTAAAAATCGGATTACTGGAAGTATAACGTACATCCCTAAATATTTCAAAATCGGTAATTTCGGTAAAGTACCGGTTTCAGATCAGCTCTGGTGGGAAACACATCTAATATATATATACGTATAACGTACGAAAGAGATGGCTCAAATACGATGAACAAAATTCTTTAATACTATTGGTCAGTGACAAAATTATCAATGAAAAGAAAGAAAGATCCGATGAAGTTTGAATGAATTATATATGTAGAAAAGCATGTTTGGTTTCGATGTGTGAGTTTTCATAACGTGTTAAAAAATTTGTATGGAGTTGGCCGTCTGTATTTTTAGTCGTCTGTGCGTCCATGTACGACACCCAAAAGGAAGAATCACGAAATTGTCATTTGTCAAAATTGGTCAAAATTGAAATTGAAATCTGTGCTGTTTTCGCACGTGGGTCATTTAAACGTGGATTTTTTTATTTGTATCTGAATAACTCACTAATTTTTGTGCAGTGCATATAACTTTATATTGCAATATCAGTATTTATATATAAATAATCCTTCGTGTCACTATTATTTTCTTATATTTGTAACCTCAAACTAAAATATGCAGCAAGTTAAACGAAAAACCGATGCAGAACATTCTACGCCTCCGAAAAAGAAGAAACTGGTAGAAAACACTGATGATAATAGAAAGAATCAGAAAGATACTAAAGATAAGCAGAAAACATTTAAAAATGATGGCAAAGGTGGTAAAAATTTGAACAAATTTGGAGGCAAAGGTAAATCTTTTAGTAAGCCAGGTATTAAAGCCAAGCCGAATACTAAAGAACGCAACAACGGAGAAAAGCCAAAATGGTCAGAGATGAAGAAGGAGAAAAAGCAATTGAGAATCGTAAGACGAAAGGCAAAGTCTACCGCTGAAGTGTTTGAAATCTCTCACAAAGCGAAACTGCTTGCGGCACAGATACAAAGGTATTCATTGTCTCTTAATATAGTAGTTAGCATTAACCTTATCATAATATAAGTATTTTATACAGGGTGGACAAGAAAACGGCGCACCTGCCAATATACATTGTAGTATATGGTGAAGGCATCTTAATTAAGACGGATTTGCATGGCGCTAGCGAATATTAAGAAAGATGCTGAGAAAAAAAAAACTAACGTTACATATGCTGACCCTTAACACATTACGCTAAAGTGATTGAACCTTACAACTGAACGGTAGACACTCAACAATAAATAAGCAGAGCTCATTATTTACTTATAAGTCGTGCTATTGTGTACATAACGCTCAGGGTACATAAAAAGATATTAAATTAATACTGTCAACAGTCACATACATGGGTACTAACCCCACACTAAGATACAAATCTTGTGTCGCGGGTATTAGAAAAATAATTATGGTTCATGGAAATTGTTTGTCTCGGGGCAGAAACCGAACCCGCAGTCTCTCATTTCACAGGCAGTTCTTACCAACTGCGCCACGGAGGCCGTTGGTGACTCATATGGGCTGGTTAGTTGTCATTAATGACCACTAAAATAGTTAACTGACCTTGTAATGTAAACCGTAATGACCTTGATAGGCAAGGCTGGAAGCGCAGGATCCGCCAAAACCCGCACGAAAACACTGTCACAGTTTGGTAGCACAAATCACTTTTTCTTTTACATTTCACATAACACAAGTTACATCAAAAGCTATCAAATTGGGTAATGTTCAAAGCATAGTGAAATAAATAAAATTTACTCAAAATAACTGAAAACGAATTTACAATAATATGCACACGACTAATAGATGCACACACGATCGCAATCCGAATTCAACTAATAAAAAATAAATTATTATTTTGATTTTTGAAAGATAAAGGCCTGTTCACATTAGATACAAAGCTTTCCTATTTGAGTTCATAATAATTCATGTGAACAATTAGTATTAGTACTGTATCGGCTCATATACCTGCCACTGCAGGGCACGGGGTCTCCAGTGTATCACTTTAAAGTAACATTTGTTTCAAAACACATTAAAGTAATGTTAAATACAATAATAAGCAAAAGTAAATAGGCAATTTGTAACTGACTGGATCGGTTGATGACATATTTAAATAATATTATAAGCTCTTGAGCAAGTAAGGACCATTCTATCAGTCCAATAAGATCTTTTTTTTAACGTAACTTTTATATCGGAGTAGGTACTTAATCAAATTAAGTTATATCAAGTGTGTAGTGTGAACACACCTCAAGATGTCGGTCTTCTTTTGCAAAATGCTAAAAGTTACCGACAAAGAAATTGCCGCCTTTCGGCTCGCGCTCACAAAGGGCGGCGGCAACCTCAAAGGAAGAATAATCGAGCCGCGTTGGATCCGACGAAGTACACTATGACCGGCGGCTTCCTTTGACTAATAGGGCCGAATTGGGCCATCATTTTAAAATCTTATTTTTTATTAATCAGTGTCATCAGATTATTTTTTCAATGAATATTAATTATTTAGAAAATTTAAATGTTATGTAGGTATTACCAAAACTTTTCTAATTATAATTTAATTCGAAATCTTACATGATTTAACCGATGACCAGTGTGATTTCTTGGTGTCTTTCAGTTTGGATTTGTGACACTAAGGAAAATAATGACAAACAAAATAGTCAATCCATACACGATGCAACTGCACCTAAAGTTATTATGTTGTTAATTTATTGACGCTTAAATCTAAGTACGTCCCTGTTTAACTGATTGATTTATTTGAAATGAAACAAAAAATATCCTTTTTTGAAGTTAGAGAAGGATAAATTATACAGCTAAGAGTTCATGACCTTACCCATGTGTAAACAACGGTTAAAGCGAAGTCTAAGAAAGTTTTGATGCTGTTAAAAATGGTTTTCGTGGTATATTTCGTTAACCGTTCAATTAACGACGAAACGAAAAAATACGTATGTGTTTAAATCTTGTTCTTCATCCATTCCAACTGGTTTTATGCGAAAAAGTGGTGATTAAACTTAAAACTTTAAACGGTCATAACTTCAAAACGGATAGGTATTTTCCAAATATTATTTTTTTATTACGATATTAATATTATGCCCTTGTAACCAACTGAGCAAGTGCGCCATTTATTTGCGCTCCCTGTATAATTCAGTACATACATAAAAATATATCGTCGGGGATAGTGCAAGACCGCGAATCTACCATACGTAAAGTCCGCGTATCTGCTATAGATCAAGTTTTACAGGAGAAGGTTAAAACTTAATAAGTTTCCTATTTCAACTAATTTTGGGGTCATTTTTACATTAAGTGATTATTGTATTGTATTGTATCAGCCCATATACGTCCCACTGCAGGGCACGGGCCTACTCTACAATCGAGAATACGATTGAGAGTGGTTAGGCCATATAGTCCACCACGCTGGCGTGCGTGGTGGCCTGTTGGTAAACGGACTAGACGCGGCTGCCAACATGTTCACGGTGGTCGCGGGTTCGAATCCCAGGGCACACCTCTGATTTTTCGGAGTCATGTGTGTATTGATAGTCAATCACCACGCACTAAAACGGTGAAGGAAAACATCGTGAGGAAACCTGCATACCATAGCGATTCATAAGAATTTCTATGGTATGTAAGTTCGCCAAGTGATTATTTAAATGTTTTCTATCTCCTATTATAAATAGATTTTCCTGAAAGAACATAATATAGGCTCTGCGACATTTACGCGGATTTGATTTGACCATAAATTTACTAAAATGGGAACCTAATAGTAAGTTGCGCGGTATTGAAATCGGATAATTGATTATTTTACATACATTGGATCATCAAGTCTAACTTCTGCCATCCAGCACTGCCGCCGCTGAGGTACCCGGCAGGTTCGCTGGCCCACAAGCCGCAAGAGAAAGCCGCCTCACTGTTACATCTCTTTGCGACTAATTCCCAGCTCGAGGACTGTGATTCCCAGCCCCCACCTGTGCTGCCTGATTGCGTATTCTCGATGGCAGATATTCGAATCAGGATGTGATACCAGTGGTGGTTTGTAGAGCTTGTTCCTGTTGTCTCCTGCTCTGACTCGCCTCTACCAAGTGTGCTACCGCACAGGTGCTGTGCCTAAATCTTTGACGGAGGCCATTGTGCAACCGATCTCCCAAAAAGGTTATCGGTCAGACCCTACCAATCTAAAAAACAACAATGCGACAGGCTTAGACTGTTTCTCTAACACTCTCATAAAAGGTGTCAAAAATTATATCAATATACCCCTTGCTCACATCTTTAACCTTAGTTTTACCTCTGGTCTTTTTCTTGATGCTTAGAAGATAGCTTTTGTAACAACGATACACAAAGTAGGGCCGAGGGATTTGCCGAGCAACTATAGACCCATCTCTCTGCTAAGTGATTTCTAAGTTTATAGAAAATCTTACAAATAAACGCCTAATAGCCTTTTTGGAAAATAACCACCTACTCTCAAACATCGTCTATAGAGGGGGCCATACAAGAACTAGTAAACAGTATAGCGTCACGTCTCATCTTAGCTGTTACGGAGTTTTCTTCGACCTTGCCAAAGCCTTCGACACAGTCTCAGTTCCTATTCTGTTACGAAAACTAGAAACTTTCGGTATTCGAGGCACTACATTGAGCTGATTCCGCAACTATCTTTCCGACAGAACCAAACACGAGATAGTTGATTCCCTAAAAAGCACTACGCCCCCTATAATTTACTACTAAAACTGCAATTGCAATTCAATTCATCGGATCAATCACATAAAGTACCTTGACCTAATTCTGGATGACCGATTGAATTTTGAGCCGCATATTACTAAATTAGCAAGTAGAATCCGCAAAGTGGGGTCGACACAACTTGGTTGAATTTAACGCCTCAAAAACACAAGTTTGCGCGTTTACCACAAAAAAATCGCCTTTCGTCGTATCACCTCAATTTCAAGACACTCCTCTAAATGCCACAGCCAGCATCGGAATTCTTGGTGTCGAGATATCGAGTGACGTTCAGTTCCGCGGTCACCTTGAAAGTAAGGCCAAATTGGCCTCAAAGAAGCTTGGTGTGCTCAACAGATCGAGGCGATATTTCACGTCGGGTCAATGTATGCAACTTTATAAGGCGCAAGTCCGGCCCCACGTGGAATACTGCTCCCATCTTTGGGCAGGGGCACCCCAGTACCAGCTTCTTCCTTTCGACCGCATTCAACGTCGGGCTGCTCGAATCATTGACGATCAGGTTCTCTCCGACCGGCTTGATCCTTTGGCTTTGCGTAGAGATGTAGCTTCGCTCTGCATTCTCTATCGCATTCACCACGGGGTGTGTTCTCAAGAATTGTTCGGACTTATCCCTGCTGCAGAGTTCCGCCACCGTACAACACGACAAACCTCCAAATACCACCCACATCACCTTGGAGGTTGGAAATCTACTACAGTACGTTTTTCCCGGCACTTTCTCCCACGTACTACAAATCTGTGGAACCTGTTGCCAGCGGCATCATTCCCGGACAGATACGACCTGGCGACCTTCAAAAAACGAGCGTATTCCCACCTCAAAGGCCGGCAACGCATCTCCATGCCCTATGGTGTTGCAGATGTCCATGGGCGGCGGTGTTCACTTACCATCAGCTGAACCGCATGCTCGGTTGCCCCCTATAATATATTAAAAAAAAAATTTGAGAATCATGAAGATCGTACGCAACTCTGCCAATTTTAATACTCATAGACTAATTTACTTTGCAGTCTGTCAATCTCTGCTCAATTATTGTATTTCGGTATGGGGTGGTGATTACGAATCCTTTAGACTTCCCAAAGATACTTTGTATAAGGAAGCAGATGCCCTCAGAGTCCGCCATCTACTTATTCTCAAAATTTGCATCTGCTAACTGGCTAACTGACTAATTTTAAGTAAATACAGAGTTTTCTAGAGAGAACACAAACACTCTCCCGGTCACATCAAATCACTTACGCGGTGTCGATACTTGCCGGCGGAAGATACGCAGTATTGTTATTTAGTGATTCCTTGCTTTCTGTAAGTCGAACGGAACTCACATGAACACAGTGGCAGCGCATCAAGTCTTAGCGCGGATTGCCTGCGAAAACTTAAATTGGCTACATTTGTCCAATGCTAGTTTATTATCCAATGCTAGTTACGCGGATTTGCACTATCCCCGACGATATGTAAAATTGTGAATTGTTTGGAGTGTATTAAAATGAAATAATTATTGCAGAAAAGTGGTGAAACCAGATTTTCGTTTGAAGTCATGTAAGGAATTGCATTGTCTCCTAAAAGGACAATATAAAGCAATAGCTTTGACCCATGACTTGAGTAGAGTTATTCAAGTATTGCTAAAGCACAGTCAAGAAGACATCAAAAATGAAATCACTGAAGAGTTATTGGATATTATGGTGCAAATGGCACAGTCAAAATATGCCCACCATGCTGTGAAAAGGATTTTAAAAAATGGAACTGATTTCATCAGACATGAAGTAATAAAGAAGTTCTTTGGCCACATAGTGTCTTTAGCAACTCACACAATAAGTGCCCCTGTACTTGATTATGCTTATGGAGAATTTGCTACTAAAAAGGAAAAAAGTTATATGCAACAAGAATTTTATGGAGACATTTATAAAAATGTGAGTATGACTTAACTTTTCATGCATAATATATGTATGTATAAGTGCAAACACAATATAATGAAGATGGTAAATATAAAATGTAATGAAATGTGAGGTCAGGTTATATAGATATTTCCTTTAGAAATATGATATTTTATATTTATTTAACATTAATGGGCACCACCATTGTTTTCAACCAGTGGCTTAACAATAGAGTGGCAGATAGCGCAATATGCCACGGGCCGCAGACTCTAAGAGCCAGGGTCTGGGCCTTAATAAGGCCATAAGCAAAAAAATAACTTAACACTTGTTACTAACAAAATTAATAGCAAAAATTTTTGTTTGACCTATTTCATAAAATTTGCCAATAAGATAGATATTTCTATTGCTAGTTTTTAGTGATTTATATAAACAAAACTGCACATTTTCACACTAAGGGGCCCCCATTACTCTTTCTGTGTTAGGGCTCTGGCCACCTAATAAGTAAATATGACTAAAACTTGAACACTACAAGTGAAACATTTCCCAAATGAAAGGCCATTTGTTTTCCTAACCTTTGGAGAGGGACTCCTCCTGAGGCTCATATAAAAATAGAATGCATTGCTGTCAGCTCTTAGATGAAGTATATTGGTATTTCTTTCATGAGCTAAAAGCAAAAATTGATCAAGTCACATAGAATGGATTGTTGCCTAACCTCGAGGGTTCCCGCATATCGTGCCGTACGCCGAAATTGTACGATATACCCTTTATGAGTATTCAAAATGAGCTGAGCCTTTGAGACGCTGTGCTATGGTCTGGCATGAACCGCAACGAGTAGCACAGTGGCTGATCAGGCGCTATCGTACAATTTCTCTGAGGTGCCCTGCGACTTGGCTAGATTGGTCTCCGATATCCATATCCAAAAATCCCCTAGGGGGTGCCGAATCGACCAATCGAATGATGTGCATGGTCAGCGCGGTCGCGGCAGTCACTGGGAACACTCTGGAGGCGGTTTTCTTTTCCTAGCTGCGATTCTGAGATGAGCGTCAGTCAGTTTTATTGCTGTGGACGCCTAAAACATATTAAACTAGCGTCCAAACCAATTTATAAGAAAGGGACAATTTTGTACCGCAATTAGAAGGACTAGTAATGAAACTGTTACCGCCGGGTGATGGCCGTAATATTTGCAAACGAACTGGGCTGGTAAACTAGTGACACTGATACACCTCTACCAGCCTCCTCCGAGATACCGATAAAGAAACTGTTTTATTGCTCAGGTCCTAAAAACGAGCTAGTAGGTCACTTGATGGTAAGTGATCACTACCGCTCATGATTGTCCATAACGCTTAGATCGCGGATGTATTGCCGGCCTATCAAATAGGAAACAGAATGGGACGGAACAAGGATGGGGAGACGAAAGAGGCATCTGGCATTCTAATTCACCGAACGAAACGCGACAGCAAAGCTGTCGTTTTGCGTCGTTCTCCTGTAAGATAGTGTTACCGCCCCGGACGAGACTCGCCATTCATGTTGAGTTATGGCTGACAACAGCATGGCTCTACGACTTCCAAAAAGCGTAACATGCGATAATTTTGCCATGGGCCTCAGGTGGTATAGTTACGCCATTGCACTGGGTTAAGAGCGTATACACCTTGCGCGCAAAGTCAACTATAGGTATTTCTTCGTTAATTTCACGCACACATAAGCGACCAAAGCTGTGTGCGTAGAGCTGCCGCGTCGGCTCGCTATACAATCGGCTCAAACAACTTTGATCCGTGCGCTTCAAATATTCAATTGAAATGTAACTGTAATATAATATCATAAAAATATTTTATTTGCATTATAAGTAGACAAATATTACTGTGCAAGCAAAGAATAATACAAATTTTGGATACTAATCATATTTTCGTTATTATTACATTGTTAAGTTGCATTCAAATCAGTGTTCAATCAGTATACACTACGGACGTTTTATTAATCATTTCGTGTTCGAACACATAAATAGTGTTAGGGGCCTTACAACCCCTTACAATTACGAAATATATTTAATTTTATAGTACAATACATAACATAATTTAGCCTCGGAATTACATCCCATTATATTACCTGAAACATAATTTGTACTCACTACAAAATCATTGTAGGTAATAAAAATAATTAAATATTTTACTACCAAGTACTAAGATGTGGTAATCGCATTCCGCGCGTGGCTATTTTTATTACGCGCGGCATAATCGACTGCAGCCAGGCCGGAGCGACGAGCGATACGTCCTCCCTCTAGAAGGCCTTGCGGCGGTCTGATTTGATCCACGTCGGACAGCGTGTTTTATAGTGGTTTTTAAAATATTTGTAGAAAACATGAAAACTAATTTTGTTGAAATATAAAAATGGTAATTTATTGATAAGATGTTCTTCTATTGTAATATGCAATTGCTATAAAAAATTATGTACGATAAGTTGGTGAAAAAAAATATGTTCTTGACGAGAGTTTCTGAATAATTTCGCATTGTTTAAATTTTTATTTTTCAGGAACTAAACACAAAAAGATTATTTTTCTCAGCAAAATCCCTCCATAAGGGTCTTATTAGTCTGATAATATTTTTATTTTCATCTTATATTTAGTGGTTTCGGATATCTTAAGCTTCTAAATTGCCATTTAAAGCCTAAATAACGAAACTTGTGTTCAGTAATCCTTATAGTACTCACAAATTATCCATCAATCTATAATGTTTTCCACCAAAATCCCTAGATGACAACCTTTTCTAAAATTAGTACTAATTATTTTACCTTGAAATTGTTTATTGGTGGCTATTAACTCATTTGAAAAGTCCTGTTTTTAAGCCAAAAAGCGCGTGCAGGGTATAAACGCTCTTAATCATAAATGAAATTGCTTTTTATTTACACCTAAAATAAGGTATGTGTTTTGAAATTTTAGACAAAAGATGACAAAGTGAAATGTCTGGCTGATGCTTATAAGGATACAGTAGGAATGAAGCCTGCTATCTTGCAGTCTTGCAGGGCCAATATACAACGCATTTTAGACAAGAATTTACATGATGGAGAGTAAGTATTGACCAATATTTTGTTTGAAATTAAAAATTGCATTGCCACAACACAAAAATAATATTGAAACCACATTGAATATTCAGTTTAAGTCTTTCCTGTTCATAATTACTTATAGAAATTATAATATGAATATCATAATATTTTTTTAGATTGTTCCACTCTATCTTATATGATTACATAAGAGAGTGTAGTGCAGAGGACCGTACAGAGATGATCTCTATACTTAGTCCACTGATAGTACCGCTCAGTAACTCACTTCCTGGTGTGAATGCAGCCAGCCTGTGCATATGGCAAGGAACTAATAAAGATAAAAAGGTGAGCGGATTCATAAAATTTATAAAGAACTGTTTCGAGGATTTATAACACGGGTCAACTATGGTTTTCTTGCCATTGATGGCAGAGTGTTTCAAAATACATCGTTTTGGCAATTAAGCGTAATGGTTTTTTCTAGATCATTCGCATATTTACAAAAAGAAATGTTGCAATGAGTAATAAATAATATACAGGGTGATATTGACATATGGTATTTAATTTAAACCACATATTCCTAACCACCCCAGGTAACATTGTACCAAGTTTGAACAAAAACTGCCTGGTATTTTTGTCAAAAATCGCGACTTTAGGTTTCAAGGCTTTTTATCAACCCCTATAGATACCGAGTCTTTTACCGCTCAGGTAAGTTCCCGAACTAAACTGAAGGTCAGCTAAGTGGTAAAAATAATCGTATCTATATGGGTGCCCAAAAATCGTAAATACTAAATTAGATTTTTACCACAAAAAAAACTGTCATACTTTTTTCAAATTATATATAATGTCACCCGTGGTAATGAGAAACATGTGGGGTAAATTAAATACAATGTCTCAATATCACCCTGTATAGCTAAGAGATGTCTGAACTGAATCGATCGGATTAGAGAACTTTCCTTTTAAATATTTCTTTTAAGAACAGACTATTTTTAAGACCAGCTCTTAGCAACTAGCATGTGGTGGCCTCATCTACCCTGAACCTTTATTTCATCACTTTACGATCCTGATAGAAATGGTCTCTCTGCTCTTTAATATTGTTTTCTATATTCTCTATTCTATTTAGGTGCCAATTGAGGAATAGTAACTTTATGCTCACTCACTGTACTGTACTGTATCAGCCCATATACGTCCCACTGCAGGGCACGGGCCTACTCTACAATCGAGAGTACGATTGAGAGTGGTTAGGCCATATAGTCCACCACGCTGGCCTAGTGCGGGTTGGCGGACTTACATAGCATAGAAATTCTTATAAATCACTATGGTATGCAGGTTTCCTCACAATGTTTTCCTTCACCGTTTTAGTGCGTGGTGATTGACTATCAATACACACATGACTCCGAAAAGTCAGAGGTGTGCCCTGGGATTCGAACCCGTGACCACCGTGAACATGTTGGCTGCCGCGTCTAGTTCGTTTTACCAACAGGCCACCACGCACTTGTGCATGCTCACTCACATTTGCTCTTAAAGTTTTGAAGCTATCCAACATCTTGTGCTTGATTCCTTTATAATTGAGTGCTTTATAGTTTCTTTGAAATATGGCTACCACATATATAATAATTCTCCTAGCTTTTCATTTAGATTTATTTTTTTAAAACTTCTGTAAAGTTTGTGTTATTAAATTAAGGAAGTTTTTTAGGTTCAGAATTCGGTTCCGAGCCTAAAAACATTTAGCTTTGAACTTTTCCATACATAGCTTCAGAAATATTAAAAATGCATTCAAGCATACTCCTTCCTTATTAAATGCTTGGTAAACTATTTCATCAGTGAGCAAAATAACGACACAGTCGAATATGATTTCTGTTCGGAAAACTGCTCTTGAAGTGTAAATTATTAAAAATATAACACACAAAAATCATAAAAAAAATTCAATCCACTAATTTCTAAACTGTGGACTTGACAGCACAGGAATCCGCACAGATATTCAGAGCAACAAAAAAATGATTTTTGTCTGGTTGGCAACAAGAGTACAAAATATTAAATATTCCTTTTTTTGCAGACTATACTAAAAGTGGTGAAAGAACATGTTGTGCCCCTGTGTAAACATAAGACTGGTTATCGTCTCCTTATTACAATATTTGACTCTGTAGATGACACAGTGCTTGTAAAAAAGACAATAGTCACAACTATAGCTGGTAACCTCAAAGATGTTGCTAAAGATCATTGGGGCAATATGGTGAGTAATAGTAATCCAGTGCATGTTATCATTACATTCATTTTAATTATATCACTTTTAAAACCTGTAGAGTACTATTCGGATTACCGGAATTTTATGTAGTGAAGGTTGGCGATAAATTAATTATCATTGTTGTGTAGCAGCAGTAGGGAGCAATATGAGAAGTTCCACGTAAAATACAAAATATGCTTTTGTGAAGAAGAAAATATGTCCATGAAATTCTTTTGATTGTATCCACAAGTTTCTATCAGAGCTTCTTCTTCATCTAAACCTCTTTCGTGTATTTTTTTTATTAGTATGAACTATTTACTCTTACTATTTACTATTTGACAAAAATAACAATTTTATCAAGTAGATTTTTTTTTACATACATACATTTTAGGTTTTGCATTGGCTGGTTAAACCAAAAGATTCTGCTGCCTTCCATCCAACCTTTATAAAGTTTCTGGAAGAAGGGGCGAAAAGTGGCACCTCGAAAAAAGATGCAGAACTGCGTGTGAGTGAGCTGAGGGAAGCTGTCCTTCCACCCTTAAAGGAAGACATGGAATCAGACCCTGAGTTTTGGCTTAGTAGCAAAGCTAATATGTTATTGGCAGTAGCTGTTTTGTCAATAGGTAAATTACATTAAATTACCTTTAATCCAGTTTCAGAATGCAATGAGATTTTACAAGTATTTTTTTTATAATTTGAAGACTAAATAATCTGATTTATGCATTAGAGGCTTAGTAAAATCAAAACTGTCTCCATTGCATCAATTCATTTATCATAAAAACAAGAAAATCCCTCCCTTACGTCTATTTCTACCATATCCGATAATAGGCATGACGAATTATCCCTTAGCCTGTCGTAAGCGCCGCCTACTGACCTTGATTCAAAAATAGCCCCTATATCAATGTCGTTAGGTTGCTTTTTTGCTTGAAATCCGATGAGCCGTATTAATATAGACCCTATTTCAATGACATTAGGTTGCTTATTGCTTGCAACCGGAAGGAACCGGCTTCAGGTTCCGACGGTTGAGGGGTTATTTTAAAATCATGTTTTATAATATAGATACACATTTATTATATACGAAATAATCTATATTTCAAGAATTAACAAAGGTTTAACACAGTTTTAAACCATTTTTCTAATAATCTTTCAATAGTGCACAGAAAAAGATAGTAGGTGTCATGGCGTCCGTTATAACGTCACCACTAGGTAAACATGTCATTGTGTCTATGCGCAGCGAAGAAAGTTAACGAAACAAAACATATTTCGTTTGATAAAAATGACTTCTAAAGTCTATAAGTGGTTCCGGTAAAGTTCACATTCCACATTTCTAAAGAAATTGGTAATGTTTACTGCAGGTTTACATAGGCGTGACGTCATGCGTCGTGGCTAGCGTTTCTGTCAAAATGGCCGATTGCTATATTTTGTACTTTTATTTTATTGAAAATCTTGTTAATCTCCAATTCTGGATTAAAACTAAAACATCGTTTTAAACCCTTCTAATATGTTTTTCCCCCTAACATCATAAAATATTTGATATTTTGATACTGTCGTCACGCCTATTACCCTCTCTCAATCATAATTTAAAAAATATATTATTTAAATACTTCTTCATTATTTTAGAAACTTCAGGGAACATTTTAAAAGGGTTTGGCAAAGCAATCTGCCGATCAGAGTGGCGCATACAAGCTGATGGCAAAGACATACTAGCAGTGGAAGATGCTGGTATCCATATGTGCCTCAAAAAGTTGGCAGCTTTGGATAAGGACAAAGATGACTGTACACTTGGGGCAGCTGTAGCAGAGCACCTTGATGATGAAACGGTTAGATCTTATACAGCTAAGTCTATTTGGTGTAGGTTCATACTGACTCGTGTGTATGATCAGTAACTCTAAATGCCATCCCATTCTAGGCCATGTAGCTGGCATACCCAGTTAATATGTGCTATTGCATTATAAAAAATATATTGCAAAAACTTAGTCTATGCGGTAATCTACCAATAACAATATTGAGAAATGAGAAATGGTGATAAAATATATTTAGTACATTATACAGGGTATATCAAGACTGCTACCGAAAACGAAGCCGGGTGGTAGTCTAAGCGACTTCAGACACAATGCAACAGAAAAAGTTTCAAAAAAAAGCGACAATTTTTTTTTGTTATTTTTTTCCTATGGCCATATTTGGGTGGTAAATAATTTTTTTCCTAAAATAATAGTGTATACCCTTTTATTTATAAATACTCTAAGGTATAAAAGAGTTAAAATTTTTATTTTAGCAAAAACTATGGATTTACCACCCAAAAATGACGATATTTAAAAAATCATAAAAAATAATTGTCGCGTTTCTATGCGAAATTTTTAATTGCATTGTGTTTGTAGCCACTATAACTACCACCCGGCTTCGTTTTCGGTAGCAGTCTTGAGATACCCGGTATATTATTTTAAAATTTCCGTTCGGAAACGAAATTAATTAATTAAATGTAGTCACATATATTGTGTTTTTAATCTACTATTGATGGGACAAAATTGGAACTGTACTTTGTGGCTATCGCAATGTGTCGTGTTTTCGAATGAGCATAGAGTACCAGCATATTCTATTTACCAACCTTAAATCATCACCATTCGCCCTTCAATAACATAGTGTGTATTGTGTAACTATTTTTGCATTGATATAAATTTCATATACCTTTTGAATTTAATAACAATAAATAAATCTTTTCAGATTAAAATGTGGCTGCAGACAAATAGAGGATGTTTCTTTTTAGTTAAACTGATAGAAAGTAATAAAGAAAATACCGCAGCTCAACTCAGCAAGAAAGTTAAAGCACAATCTAGCATATTGAAAAAGCAATCATCAGAGGGTGCAAGGATCTTGTTACAAAATATTCAAAAGAAATAAATGTTATATAATTAAAAATATATTCTTTATTATTTTTATTCCCTGCCACATTACAATATATTACGATATTTTCTATATTATTTCTGGTAAATGGTGTAAGTAATGTACATTCGGAATACTGCCGTAATAGCTCGGACATACTTTATTTACTAAGACCTAAATAATAACAATGTATTTCATTTTTTATCAGCATTAATGTTCATTCGCCTTAAGCCGAAAGTCGGGATATTCCTATAATAGGGTATTTGACTATGATGAAAATACATATGAAACATATTGTTACTAGACTAACTGTATATATTTTTTTTAAATCATATTAACTAATAAAATATTTAAAACAATGTTGGATTGACTTAAGAAATCATTTTCGAGCTTGACCACGTGACTAAAAACGCACACCATTGGTTGCATTTAGAGTGACGTCACTTTCTTGTTATCAGTCGATTTTTAGAACATTTCCTGAGCGTTTTCCTTTGTTTTCGCAGTAATTTCTGAAATATTGATCCCATTGCGCCGCTAAGGGCACACTGCGAACTTAATCTGTAATAATTGTACGATGGAAACTAAAATATAAAAGCTGACAGTGGAAACATAGACGCGATAGTGGTCGGACTATTTTTTTTAAAACAACCCTGACTTTTACGCTGCTCAATTAAATCATTAATGTCAACCTTTATAAACATACCTATGTAAATATCACTATTAATTATATTATAAACTAAAGGATTTTCAAGTGGAAGGTGTCACATCTATGAGAGGCCGCCTGTGTAGGTACCACCGCAATGTCTATTTCTCCCGCCAAATAGCATTTTAAATGCACTGTTGTGTTTCGGATTGAAGAATATTGTAGCCAGAATAACTACTGGACATATTGTGACTTAAGAGGAGGGTAGACGCCGATGACCTTGCTCGAACGGGCGGCACCAAATCTCATGCACCGGCGCACGCCGGCTCACGACGTGCGAGCGAGCGCGCTGCTTTATACCTATTCATTCATTATTTCGCTGCGGACAAAACGATATATTCGTAGTGTTATTTCACTCGATGTTCCCATCAAGTACAGTTAGGAGCGGTTGACCGTAGTGTATGATTAATTCACTTACAATCGTCACAGCTATCGTGGCAGAATTGCTCGAACGCTGACTCTTAAAAGAGAAGACGCGGGTTCGGTCCCCGCACTTGTAGTTCAATTTTTGTGTTTACTTATTTCATCTATCTATACCAATATTACATTTTAGATTTTAATATTTTTATTTTTGTTTTTCTTTTGTAATATAAAGAGGATAGATACATTTATATTTTTGGATTTTTATTTACAATGAAACTCAAAAATTACTTGACCAATTTAAAAAAATATTTCGATTTTCTAATGGTAATTATCCGGGATTAACAGAAGCTATATATTTACCTGAAGAGGTTGAAATAAGGGTTTAAATGGAAAATAAAAATATTTAAATTTTTTTATCTCCAATGGTTTTTATTTTTCATTTCAACCCTTATTTCAACTCCTTTAGCCAAACATAGAGCCAATGTTACTCCAGGATAATGTTGGATTCGAATGGTGAAAGAATTTTAAGATTAAGTCGGTCGGTTAAATAATTTTTGGATTTATTCATAATAAACAAAAATCGAAATATTCAAAAATCTATAATACAAAAATGTAAAAATACACATGTTACAAAAATGCAAAAAATGAAATGTTTCTTTTATAAAATATTATAGGTTAGACATATAGATGAATTTATAAACAAAAACAATTGTATCGATGCGGGGATCGAACCTGCGGCCACATCAATCATCAAGCGATCGGTCACTCCTTCGGGCCAACAATACTTACTTCCCGGCGACCAAATTACCGGTAACTATCTATTATATTAGTGCCTATTTTGGTGTTTAAATGTTACCTACTATTTCAAATATGATCGGAACATAACAATTCATTTATTTATATGTTGGGTAGGTCTCTCATAAGTTGCATGAAATTCAATTGAAATATTAAAACATCGCACGATACTTATATTTTGCTATGTAGGTACAATATTATGATCGTCAACTTTAACAAAATAAATCTACTATTATGGTACAGTTACTTTCTACTAAGAGCATAAATAATAATTTTATAAAATATGGTAGAAGATATTTTTCAAAAAAATATCTTCAATGATTTTTATTTTCCATTTTAACTCATGTCAACCCCTTTAGGCAAATATACAGCCTATGTTACTCCAGGATAATGTTGGAATCGGATGGTGAAAGAATTTTAAGATCGGTTGAGTAATTTTTGGTTTATGTTTAATAAACAAAAATCGTAATATTCAAAAATCTAAAATACAAAAATGTAAAATATAAATGTTACAAAAATGCAAGAAATAAAATGTTTCCTATATAAAATATTGGGTTAGATAGTAGATAGATGAATTTATAAATAAAAACATTTGTTTCGATGCGGGATCGAACCCGCGGCCACACGTTTTTATTTGGCATCCAAGCAACAGCGCCACAGTTGCAGTGACGTAGTATAGTGATTTACTACGGTTAGACCGGCCGTAACCGTTCTCAATGAATGTGTCGAGCGAAATAGCAATATTAAATTTACGTTGATATTGCGAAGACAAGCGACATAGGTCCGTTTAGCACGGCGGTTCGTCCCGCACTGATTTGTTGGGCGACAGCGGGGACGTGCTCGCGATTTAGAGTATCGATAATGTGAAAAAATTCGTTAAAAATAAATGAGACAGAAATTAGAAAAAATAAAAAGAAGGTCCCATCCGCCTTGCATTTCTTAATATCCTGATAATAATAAAATAATCCTAGTGCTCGTAGTTTAAGAGAAAAAACGTTGTAAATGCGAAAATAGAGGTCACTTTGCAATTTTATTTCAAGTACTTTTAATACACTTTTAAGAATTCTGAAAAGAAGGGCCCATGCTCCATATAGTGTAGATCAACATATATTTTTTCTGAAGACCTAATAATAAAGATCACCAAGAAAAAACGTTGTGAAAAAGGACATTTCACATAGACCCCCCTCTTAACATCTTATGCCTCAGGATGGCGAGCGCAGTGGAATGCCAAGCATTGCTTTGTATTTCAAGGTGTTGTTTGGTTTTGCTTCTGTTCAGGAGCGGTCGTATCGCTTACCATCAGGCGAACGGCATGTTCGTCTCCCCATTCAATACAATAAAAAAAATACTAAGCTAACAATGTATATAAAAAATACAAGAAATTATTGTATTCCACTATTATATCATATAATCATTCCATTATTATACGAGCGAGTTTTAACCACTTTACCCGAATCTTGGTGTTCTTTGGAATGCTCACGAACATTTTATTCGGTGTTTTAGTAGATGTATTCGTGCATTTTGAGACTACACACCTGTATTAAAGGATGGGAATAATTTTCGCATCTTTTGAGAGAGCGGCTCTGTAGTATTTACAAATGAAACAGCAACGACAACGATTCAAAGTGTAATGAATTTTCAAAAATGACACATAACGAAGCGCCTGCGGGAATTATAATATAGGTATGCTTATTTATTTAATTGATATTAATAATATACTAGAGCGTAGTTATCGTAAAGAATTAACTTAAACTATAAAATTAATGGAAGAGATGCCGCAACAAATTTTTAGCTGTAACCTGATCACTGTTATTCTTGATATTGAATCAAAATGTTTGTTTTGCAAGGAAGAGACGTAATAATATCACGTGACCCGCATATATGGCGTCCATAGCGTTTTGGCGGTCTTATTTATCATTCAAATTTTAATCATGATTTTTATTGAAAATATAGCAGTTCACAAAGAAATAATCAAATTGCAAGTGTATTATGGTAAAATGAACAATTTGAGATAGTTTCCAAAAAACAGTGAAATACCCTATTATGTTATTATAACAACATGAATTTTTGATTCGTTTAACATTTTCCCAACCTATGCATTCATGAAATCTATGTGTGCATGTCACGAAATATACAAAAGGCACAAAACAAATAAAAATGCCTTGTAGGTATATTTTGATAGGTATTGTAAAGAGTTGTGAAAATAGTCTATGGTATTATTATTGTTTTTGGACATCTGTCATCAAGTTGAACAATGATCGGTCTTGTCAGGCCGGTTTAACTCAGGCTTAAAAAGTGTCGCAAATTTCTATCTCGCTTTCTCATATGCCGTTTTCGCCCCATCTCTTTCACGCTCCGCCACTTTTATGAATGTGTGCGTGTGCCGGCGTGCGCTGTCGCCGCCATATTGCTGCCATATTTTTCAACAGTCGATTGTTGTTTAGTTTGGATTTGCTTATTTTATTTTTAATTGCATGTTATTCATCTGTTTTGTAATCAGTAACGTAAATATTTAGCAGTACAAACATGATATAGTTTTGTTTGTGTAACTCGTATCTAAAGACTTGTGATTTACGTGATAATTATTAATTTTAGTTATGTGTTTTGTTCCCGAGTGCACAAACGAAAAAAACATAGAAATATATGTGCAGCCTTCACAAACAAAATATACAAACACTTTAATAAGTGAACAGCTACGTTGGCGGAGCAAGAAATACCAAATTATTGAAAAACATAAATCTAACCTCATCTGACATAATTAAGGTAAATATAATAATATGTTATTCCGCTGTGACCCTATTTCTAGTTTAATCTGCTACAGGAATATAAGAAATAACAACAAGTTGAAATAGTTGAAATAAATACCCATTAAAATACAGATTTATTAGATCTCTGAACATATGATAAGGTTAACTTTTTGTTAGTGTCGAGTTGATGAATTATGTAGCCTTACTCCTTTCATTCGTACTTTCGACTGTACAGGAGGCTTGTGCTCTGCAGTGAAAAGTAAATGAGTCGTCCCAGCACAGTACAGTATAAGATTAAAGCCATTTTTTGGTATAGGTATTTCCAAGTTCATACATTCCCACAACGTCACAACATATTCATTTATAACTATCCAATGTTTTATGGTTATATGTATGTAAAGTCAGGAAGCAGTCAACTTCAACAGATTGAGCCCTTATAGTATTTATTCCTTTATTAATTGTTTTATAATTTCTAGGCTAGACTCAGGTCAAATTTCCAGTCCAAGCAATTCGCAGGCAAATGGGTTCATCATTGGAAGCACAAAGAAAGTCTCTACTGCGTCTGCAGGATCACTACACTGTAGACTTATATGTTAATATTGGCGAAGAAGTAATTATGTTCATTAATAATCTGTTTATAATATTTATACTTCTTGATATAATTAAGATTCTCATAAAAATGCATTTGCTAAAAATTTTGGTTATATTTTCAAATCCAGCGCAATGCAGTAGTTTATAAAAGTATATTATAGACCTATATTGTGCATACTATAATAGTAATAGCATTAACATTCTTTAAAATGACTATATTCAAACATATGTTTTGCCTATTCCTTTAATATATTATAATAATGAATCAAAAAATTTTTAGTATTTAGTAATGCATGATGCATTTAATGTTTTCAGTGACTTAAATAATTATTTGTTAATTGATAGCTTATTTGAATTATGTATGTCTTGTTTTTGCTTTTCAATTTCTCCAAAAGTAAGCTATATCGTTTTGTTTGTTATTTACTTTATGTTAATTGTCTCTTAGATAAAATTTACAATCAAAGCAAACTTGTGCTGCTTCATGGTATTGTAAAATATAGTTTGCAACAATTAATGTTTCCTTTAAAATTTTTATTTGTTAATGCATATTTCAATTCTGTAGTCATGTTCTTACATTTGGCATTGTTTTATTGGTCCTAAAATTAAGAGAATTTTAAGAGATAAAATTAAGCGATATTAACAAATTGAAAATGTTTAAATTAATCTGAAGATGTATAAAAAAGTATTGTAGGTTATAATATTCATTAGGATAAAAATGTTAAAATAAAAGTGTTGTAATATAAAAATAAATCAAAGAATATATTGTTGAGTAAAGGTTTAGAATTTTAACTTGGTTTTATTTGTTATTTTAAATCCATAAATTTGAAAATATAAGCATGAAACCCAAATAAAAAGCCGGTAAATTTCCGGTAGTAAAAATCGGTATGCTGAAAGTATAACGTACATCCCTAAATATTTCAAAATCGGTAATTTCGGTAAAGTACCGATTTCCAGCCCTGGTCGGAAACGCATCTAAATATATATACGTATAACGTACGAATGAGATGGCTCAAATACGATGAACAAAATTCTTTTATACTAATGGTCAGTGACAAAATTATCAATGAAATGAAAGAAAGATCCGATGAAGATTGAATGAATTATATATGTAGAAAAGCATGTTTGGTTTCGATGTGTGAGTTTTCATAACGTGTTAAAAATTTTGTATGGAGTTGGCCGTCTGTATTTTTAGTCGTCTGTGGGTCTTGTCTGGTTTTAGAAAGTAGCTCTAAGTTTGTAATAAAGTTGTTAAAAGTGAATAAATGATTCAACAAACAACAAGTATTTTATATGGCGCAGTCGGAGACGAATAGGTACTGTAAAATACACGAAGAAACAAAGAGATTATTATGGATCTGAAACAACCACCGCCATTAATACTAACAGCATGTGGAAACCCCGGTGAACAATTTAAGAAATGGAAACAAAAGTATGACCTATATTATGTAGCGTCAAAGGCAGAAGAAAAATTAAACGATGAAGGTAAAATATCACTGTTACTTCATGTTATGGGAGATGATGGCTTCGATATTTTTAATACTTTTGAATTCGAGGATGAGCAAAGGAATTATGAAACAATTGTTAAAAAGTTTAATGATTACTTTAAACCGCTAAAAAATGAAACGATGAGCAGACATTTATAATAAGAGGCATAAGTGATAAGATGCTTAGAGAAAGATTATTAAAGGAACAAAATTTAGACTTGGAGCATGTATGAATATTTGCAAAATGTCTGAAGTTACAAAATTACAATTAAAGAATTTTGAGGAGGACACTAATATAGCAGTTGTCAAGACAGACAGAAGAGAAGAGCAGAAAAGCAGCTCGAGATTTAAGAAGCAACGGGACTTCAAGGAAAAGGCAGTACCTCCGGCAAACTTCAAGAACATACAGAGACCGAGAGAAAAGGAAAGATGTCAAAGGTGTGGTTACATACATGGTTATAAATGCCCAGCATATAGGGTGAAATGTAACAAATGCCAGAGAATGGGACATTACAGTAAGATGTGTAAAACCCAAATACATACAATTTGCCAGAGTAATACTAACAAAGAGTACAGGTTAGGAATGGTAAAAGTACATAATCACAATAATGAGCTCTGCGAGACTCTTAAAATTAATAAAGAAAGTATCAATTTCAAATTAGATACAGGGTCAGACTGTAATGTATTGCCGTTAAACAAAATATTAATCTTAAAATTGACACATATGATAAATAAAAATTGTAAATTGTTATTTAACTATGATGGAAGCAAAATAAAGTGTGTAGGAAAAATTAGACTAAATTGTCAGTTGATTAATGATAGCAATGTCAAATTGTTATTCTTTGTTGTTGATGGTGAATGTATGCCAGTCTTAGGATATGAAACTATAAAAATGTTAGGATTAATGGAAAGAAAATATTTGAGGAATATTAAAATAGGCAATGAATATAAAAATATAGTTAATGACTTTAAAGAGCTATTTAACAATGAGAAAATTGGATTATTAAAGAATGCAGAATATAAAATAACATTAAAAGAAAATTATGTACCAAAAATAGAAGCATGTAGGGGTGTACCAATTCCATTGCATGATAAATTGAAAGTAGAGTTAGAAAATATGGAAAAATTAGGGGTCATAGAAAAAATAACAGAACCCACAGATTTTGTGAGTAACATAGTAATAGTGAAAAAACCTGATGGAAAAATTAGAATATGTTTGGACCCTAATAATTTAAACAAGTGTATAAAAAGAGAACATTATAAGCTACCTACATTTGAAGAAGTTTCTTCTAAAATGGCAGGTTCCATTATATTTAGCAAATTAGATGCGTCTACAGCATTTTTTCAAATAAAACTGTGTGAAGATAGTGTCAAATTATGTACATTTGCAACACCATTTGGCAGATATTGCTTTAAAAGGTTACCATATGGTTTATCATCAGCACCTGAAGTATTTCATAGGCAATATGCACAAATGCTAGAAGGAATAGAAGGATGTGCAGTATTTTGTGATGATATAGTAATTTTTGGAAAAAATAAAAAAGAACATGATGATAGGTTATTTAAAGTGTTAAAAATAGCACAGGAAAATGGAGTCAAATTTAATATAAACAAATGTGAATTTGGTTTGTCAGAAATTAAATACTTGGGTCACATAATTAAGAAAGATGGTATAAAACCAGATAGTCAGAAAATAGAGTCGATATTGAATTTAAATAAACCAAAAAATGTAAAAGAAGTGCAAAGACTTTTAGGTATGGTTACTTATGTATCAAAGTTCATTCCGTCTATGTCACAAGTATGTCAACCATTAAGAACATTGATAAAGAAAGGAAGTGTGTGGGAATGGTCTGGTGATCAAGAAAAAGCATTCAATGAGTTAAAGAAAATATTAATGTCAGAACCAGTCCTACAGTTTTATGATCCAAATAAACCTTGTACATTGTCAGTTGATGCGTCAAAAGATGCACTAGGAGCAGTTCTATTGCAAAATAACTTACCTGTTGCATATGCATCTAAAAGTATGACAAATACACAAAAAATGTATGCTCAAATAGAAAAAGAGCTTTTAGCTATAGTATTTGGATGTACAAAGTTTCACCAGTATGTATATGGAAAAAAAATTGATGTCGAAACTGATCACAAACCATTAGAATATATTTTTAAAAAACCATTGTGTGATGTACCCTTAAGGCTACAAAGAATGCGATTACATTTACAGAAATATGATATAAGTCTAAAGTATAAACCTGGTAAAGATTTGTTAATAGCTGATGCTTTGTCAAGAAATTGTTTAAATAATAATAATGAAACTATATTTGAAAAAGAAATAGAAGCTCAGGTAGGAATGGTAGTTAGCAACTTACCAGTGACAGAAAGTTAGAAATTTTTAAAAAAGAAACAATAAATGACTCAGAATTACAAAAATTAAAGGAATACATCATTAATGGATGGCCAAACATGTATAATATACCTACATGTTTAAAACCATATTATTTGATTAAAGAAGAATTGTTTGTGTGTGATAATTTAATTTTTAAAAATAATTGTATTGTTGTACCAAATATATTAAGAAAAGAAATGTTGGATAGAGTACATTACAATCATCTAGGTGTAGAAAAATGTAAAACTAGAGCTAGATCTTGTATGTATTGGCCCTCTATGAATAAAGATGTAGAAAATAAAGTTTTGAATTGTAAAACATGTGATAGATATAGAAAAAGTAATGTTAAAGAACCAATGGTTGTAAGAGAAATGCCAGTTAAGCCTTGGACAGATTTAGGCTGTGATATATTTCATTATAGAAATAATAACTATCTGATATTAGTTGACTATTACAGTAAATATATTGAAGTTGAAATTTTAAAAGATCTCAGTGCAGAAACTACAATAAATGTGCTAAAAAATATGTTTAGTAGATTTGGCATACCTCAGATATTCTATTCAGATAATGGAACTAATTTCTCGAATGTTAAATTTAGACAGTTTACTAAAGAATGGAACTTTATTCATAAGACTAGTAGTCCATCATACCCTCAAAGTAATGGCTTAGCCGAAAGATATGTGCAAACAGTCAAGAATATGTTTAAAAAATGTGATTATGAAGGTAAAGATAGAATTTTAGCATTGTTAGAATATAGAAATACACCAATTTCTAGTGAATTTGGCTATAAATCTCCTGCAGAATTGTTGATGAATAGAAAATTATCAGGATTGTTACCTCATCAACAAGAAATAAGTAATGAAAATAAGAAAATTCAAAATAGTTTATATAAAAATGCGTGGAAATATAAGAAGTATTATGATAAAAATACAAAACACTTAAAGCCATTGAAGAAAGGAGAAAAAGTTGTATTAAATGATAGTAAAAACACTAAACCACTGCAATATGCTGAAGTGATAGATAAAGATAATAGACCAAATTCATATAAAATTGTAACAGAAAATGGACAAAACTTGGATAGGAATAGAAGATATCTTTTAAAATGTAAAGATCAAGAGAAATTAGAAGTAAGATATGATATGGATGAAAGTGATATTATATTAAATGATGAAAGAATTGACAGGCAGGAAAGTTCAGAAAACTTAGAAAATGTAGAATTATTGGAACAAAACGAAAATGAAAATGTATATAGAACTAGAGCAGGCAGGACAGTGAGAAAGCCATCCTATCTAAAAAACTATTGTTAATTTGAAAAGAAAGAGGATGTAAAGAGTTGTGAAAATAGTCTATGGTATTATTATTGTTTTTGGACATCTGTCATCAAGTTGAACAATGATCGGTCATGTCTGGTTTTAGAAAGTAGCTCTAAGTTTGTAATAAAGTTGTTAAAAGTGAATAAATGATTCAACAAACAACAAGTATTTTATAGGTATAGATAATATGTATTGTACTGAATGAAGAAATTTCGTGTCGTTCCACGCTTTTTCTCCACATTATTATTAAGTTACGAGTTACAGTTTGTATTCCAATCAATCACACAAATCTTAAATACTACCTATTCACTTTTTTAAAGTACTTATTCTGTATTTACATAGTTTAATATACATACAGTATTCGAGTATAAAACTATAGAACTCTACAGTGTTAGGAGTATTGAAATCGGACCCAGTGTTCTGACATGAATTATATGACCCCCCTGGCGTAAAAAACTGTCATGAACTATAATGTGACCCCCCTGGCGTAAAAGCTGTATCCGCCCTTGACACCGTGGCGGAACTTGGCTGTAGTATTCCGTCAGCTTACAAAAGCATCCCGTGACGCGGCGCGACATGCCGCGCCGCTGGACATCGGATTCGCCTACTGCCGAGTACACATTTCATGTCCAATGTTATTAAATGTGAAAAGAGATAAACTATTCTATTTTTTATACAATAACGAATTTGGTTGGAAGAAAATCGTTAACGATTACCTCCGGTTGACTGCCTCGTCGCGGCGTTCTTCAACGTTGCTCCGCGGCTGGGGGATCTCTTGGCACGCTCTCCTATACCATCTCAAGAAATCCCTATCGATGCCACGGCATTAATTTAATACATTACAATTTATGTCGTATTTCTACCAGTATAAGTTTGAATATCCTTTGTAAAAAAATAACCCCTTGTGATCCGTCCTGGTGTGCGCCATTATTTGAATGTATTTCTTAGTACATACCGGGTATCTCAAGACTGCTACCGAAAACGAAGCCGGGTGGTAGTTTTAGTGGCTACAAACACAATGCAATTAAAAATTTCGCTTAGAAACGCGACAATTATTTTTTATGATTTTTTAAATATCGTCATTTTTGGGTGGTAAATCCATAGTTTTTGCTAAAATAATAATTTAAACTCTCTTATATCTTAGAGTATTTATAAATTAAAGGGTATACACTATTATTTTAGGAAAAAATGTATTTACCACCAAAATATGGCAATAGGAAAAAAATTACAAAAAAAATTTGTCGCTTTTTTTTGCAACTTTTTCTGTTGCATTGTGTCTGAAGTCGCTTAAACTACCACCCGGCTTCGTTTTCGGTAGCAGTCTTGATATACCCTGTATGTATCTAACTGCCAGTTCATTGAAGTTGCCTTGTATTTTTATAAGTTAGAAACAATTTATAACGCTTCTTGTTTATATCTCACAAGTTTTAAATACATCTATATATATAAAAGAAAGTCGTGTTAGTTACTCCACTTATAACTCAAGAACGGCTGTACTGACTTGGCTGAAAATTGGTGGGGAGGTAGCTTAGAATCAGGAGAAGGACATAGGATACTTTTTATCATATTCCCGGTTTCCCGAGTTTCTATTAGCTTATTAACATTTTCTCATACAAAATGTTCATGGGTTCGTAACTGTCAAACATTTAATGTTCATCCCGTCGATACGGTAAACTCTTCCCTCAAATGAAATAACGTATTTAAATAAAGGTTTTGAATCGACAACATATATCCATAATATTCGATTAATGGCGTATTTAAGGTTTTAAAGATGTATATTAATGACAGTAATAAAAAGTGATTGACATTTAAATTGGTTGTAAAATATTTATGCATGCAATCAGAAATTCCTTCTGTGTAACCAAAAGAGAATATATTATGAAGCTAAATAAATATAGGACAATTAAATAAATCATATTCACACGTAAGAAGATTTACTTCTTTTCAAAATAGAATATCACTTGAAAATGTAAAAGCTGTATTAAAATACCAATTTTACATATGGAGAATATTGCAGGGGTTCTCAAATTAGGCGTTGCCTGTGTCTTGAGAAACCAGTTAAATATAATTGTTATTACATTAATTGTGGGTGTCAGTGTGAGAAAGTGCTAATAGTGTATGCTTGTGTGTGTGTGTGTGTGTTACGTGTTATTATGTTTACTTTTATCACGAATTGGCGAAATTGAATCACGAGTGGCTTTTCCTTCGCTATAATTCACTGATAGAAATATATATTTTATGTCGTAGAAAATCGAAACCACTGAAGTTATTTCTATGAAAATTAATATTTCATCTCTTTATTACTAACAAAAAGTAATGGCGTAATATTTATGGAAAAACAGCATAGTGGGGGTGAAATAAGGGATGGAATATTGCATGGATAATCAAAATCGCTAACGTGTTTAATGTCAAAAATTTATAAGGAACACTATTTGGATATGGAGAAACGGGATATAATAGAGTGGGAGGCACGGGAGAGGACCGAGTTAGCTGACAGATTTGATAGGACGAAATGTAAATGCACGGTATAAGACAGGATAGATAATGAAGAGAAAGGACGAGACATATCGGGAATCGGGAATAATATCTCCGTAGCAAAATAATGATTTAAATCTGAAGAGATGGCATAAAATAGAATATAAGGTGGATAAAATGGGACAAGCAGTTTAGACAAGGACTGTCATGTTGATTTTAATTAAAGTATGGACTGGAATCTGTATTTGCACCCAGGCGAAGCCGGGCCGGGCCGCTCGTATCTTATATATCAAGTAAACTTGTTTGTGTGAATGTCAGTCTGTAGGTAGTTCTATTTCGGTCACTTGAGCTATAGACAATATAAAAATTAACTTGCAACTCAGATAAGCTGAGCTGCTATTAGTACTTATAAAATTCATTTCGTTCATTACTGTTCATTTCCATTTACTCTTATACCATAAAATATATTTCCATAAAGGTCAAATTTCATCGACCCACATTTTACCTACAGGCTTATCACCAACGTTCCCAACTATTTCTACGGTCTTACTTAATAATTCCTCTTGAATTACCTCAATTGATCTGAAAACAACATCATCAATCATATGTGTATAAACTATAAAGATAAGTTTAACTAACATTAAATTCAATGAAGTATCAATATTTACCTATTTGCATTCAAAATATCCCAATTTTCTTCATGAAATGTTGAGTATGTATCGTATACTTTTCTTTGAAAATCTAAAACTTCATATCTGAAAAGAAAATATTAAATCCCATTCAAAATAAAAACGTTGTAAGTACTTGATATTTAAATGTCTGAATGATTTATATATTAGTACTACATTTTAATACTCTAACAATAAGACTTATTTATGTATTATTTTACCTTTCTTCGCCAAAGCCTTTCCTTTCTATAATAGACTGAAAAGGCAAATTCAAAAAGAATACTTTATCCGGTTTTGGCAATCCCACATCTGGTGATTTACACCACTTCAAATCTAACCCTGAAACATAAAGATTACTGTTTTTATTTTGCTTGCTGTTTTCTGCAGACTAGGCATAAAGTTTACATAGTCATTTTATGAATGTATCACAACCTTTTTTTTTAAATCTTCCATACTAATCATTCCACTGTGCATTCAGTGCACAGTGGAATGATTAGTGTTATTTAGTAAGCTTATATTTATCTGTTATATTTACCAACAGATAAATATAAGCTTACTAAAGTAATTTAAATAAAAAATGTTTTTACCAATAAAAATCATTAATATCAAGGTTATGCATCGATATCAATGTTACACTAGATAAGACGTTCTTTGTAACAAATGTGTCCCACCCAAGTGCGGTGCATGCACCGCACACGAATCAGTCTGCCGCGTGGCGGCCGCGCAATAATACGCCTCTTTGTTTATATTTATAAGTAATTTATTTTGAATTTTCCCCGTCAAACCGACAGCGAAATTTTCTGAAGTTACAATATAATTAAAGAATACAACGTAGGTGATATAATATTGAAGAATGATGCCGACAATACAGATCTTTTATTTATTAATGGATTAAATATATTTTAGAGCTCGTTAAAATACAAGGTGAGCTCCTTAATCGTATATCTCATTTCCGCGCATAAAAATTGCCCGTCGAGTGAGAGAGACGAACTATATAAGATATAGATTATTCAAGGGACATTCATATCAGAGGACCAAATAGGCATAAACTATTCGAATACATTACAAATACAAATATGCTGGAAGAATGTAGTTGCAAATTGATTTTAGTATTTTATTTTAATCATATGTTGTTAATTAATAACTCAAAATATGTGTGTTGTATGTATGTTTTGAAACAGTGGATAGTATTTAGACCCCATTTCTTAATATGAATTACTTAATGGACTATTCGAACCCATTGTTATTGAAGACTAATATCATTTAAAATTGTTTTATATTCTTCCGCGTCGGTTACGAAAAAAGGAGATCTCTATAATATTTGTCTAGAATTATTGGAATGGATATAAGTGGCTACCATGAGAACATACCTATATTTATTCAATTCATTTTCGATACGAAGATTTCAGATATTCCAAATGCGGTAGTCATTTTTGTAAACTTCTGGTGTACCTTTCCTTTTGTCTATTAGTCTCGAAAAAAGTTTATCAGCTTGTTAAAAATTCAAAAATGTTATTATTATAAATGTCAGACTGATTGTACACTGATTGACGGCTTGACAGACTTGTACACTTGTAAGAGTATTTAATTTCATTTACATCATTTCCATGAATTATTCACGTAAATAAAAAAAACATTACAAATATATTATTGCTATGGCGGTATTTATACTTACGCAGTATCTTAGGCAAAGCTATTATTGACATTAACTGTCTTGTCTGTCTAATAATCTTTGATCATAATTTGTAATATTCAAGTAAACGTACTAGATGTCGCTACTGAGCTTTTGACAAATACGGGACAAATAGTTTCTATGACGCGCCTCGTCTATCGGTAGAATATAAGTCAATGAGGTTATGTTATTAAATCTTGCAGTGTGCAGTGATTCTAAGCTATATCCTTCCATTTCTAGTACTGATAACCAAGAATTAGCTTACTATCGGTAATAAATATTCAATACTAGCAGTCCGGCCCGGGTTTACCCAGGTGGAGTTACTTTTTGAGTCTACTTTAGTAACTCAATATTACTGCCATATTTTAAACTGTCCATCCCATTCCTTAAAATTTGAAAGAGTATTGAATATATTTTAATTTCTTGCACATCCCACGGGATCACTACATTTGGTTGGGATAAAAGGTAGCCTATGTGTTAATCCAGGGTGTTGGTTAGCTCCATGCCTTATTTAATCAAAATTACGCCCAAATACTGGAACGCAACTTAAATAAAAATGGCGCTTAACTACGTTAATCCCGATTAAACATAGACGTAGTATCAAAATAGACTTGACATGCATTTGACATATATAGTCCATCTCACTTAGACTTATGCATAAACCATAAAGAATGAAAGTGACAAAACACAATTTGTGGTCCTTGTCATAGTTTCACATAATTTTGTAGGGTACACTTTGTGTTACCCAAACACAAAGGACGTGCGGTTTGTTATAAACTTAAATTACTGAGTACTTTACGAATATTTGAATTATTATTTAAAGAGTGTTGAAACTGATTATAAGACAAAAGTGCTGCTTTATTATTGGCTGTGATAGCCGATCTAAACGATAATATGAAAATATAACCTCTCACTGGTAAGTGCATTTTATTTAGTATATTGGTAAAAATAAATGTAGACGTTCATTATTACTAACATCTGCAATTAGTATTTCATAGAATACATTGAAAAATAGGATTATATTTGCATAAAAAATACGTATTTTAAAAGTATTATCCGACCAAATTATCTTGACTTTGTTTATTATGACAATCTGTATCAGGGATGTTGCGAATATTCGCATCCGCAAATGCGGAGCTTCCGCATAGATTTTGACATCTGCATCCGCATCCGCAATAATCCATGCGGATATTTATGCGGATGCGGATGTAATACAAGATTAGACAAGACAGAAATTTGGCGGTGCCGGCGAATGGCGCGTGCCGTTCGCACGTGACATTGACCAATGGGAACGAAAGAAATAGTGACATGATCCGACGCGTTTGTTGTTGCTATGACTCTCATCTTCATTCTTCTAGTGAAGATGAGAGTCGAGAAATACCAGAAAGTGGTTGCACTGAAAAATATTTTCTTTCTTACCGCATTTAAAAAAGAGACTATGTGGATGTAAATCCTCTTAAGTGGTGTTCATCGAGAGGAATTTAAAATATTATTGCCGATAGCACAAAGATTTTTATCCACTTCACTAAGTAGTGATCCTAGCGAACGTGGGTTTAATTCGAACCTCTTCCTAAGAAAAGGCGGCGTTATACTTAATAAATGAAACGGTGTTCTTATGCGGGCACTTGGGGCTACTCAAAACGAAGGTAATGCATTTAATTATCAATAGAGAAGATGGCTAGAACCTTGCACAAGCATGGGATCGAATTCTACACTTAATTAAATCGGAACCCAAAAGACCAACTGCCCGACATCAACACAGTGAGCTTCTCCTGCGTAGATCGAAACGCTAAAACAGATTAACGTTTTAAAATAACTTTTTAATAATTGTAAATTACGGATAGTTAAATTCCGCCCCGTGACCTTGAATCCTTTCATCATCATCATCATCATATCAGCCACAGGAAGTCCACTGCTGAACATAGGCCTCCCCCAATGATCTCCACAATGACCTATTGGAAGCGGCCTGCATCCAGCGACTTCCTGCGACCTTAGTCAGATCGTCCGTCCACCTTGTAGGCGGGCGTCCGACACTTCGCTTGCCTGTACGTGGCCTCCACTCGAGAACCTTTCGGCCCCAACGGCCATCGGTTCTACGAGCAATGTGCCCGGCCCACTGCCACTTCAACTTGCCAATCCTATGGGCTATATCGGTAACCTTGGTTCTCCTACGGATCTCCTCATTTCTGATTCGATCTCGTAGGGAAACACCGAGCATAGCCCGCTCCATGGCTCGTCGAGTGACTTTGAGCCTTTTAATGAGGCCCACAGTGAGAGGCCACGTCTCGGTGCCGTATGTCATCACTG
This sequence comes from Hyles vespertilio, assembly GCA_009982885.2. Lineage (NCBI taxonomy): Eukaryota > Metazoa > Arthropoda > Insecta > Lepidoptera > Sphingidae > Hyles > Hyles vespertilio. The sequence goes on from CM042820.1 coordinate 15,629,953, forward strand.
GTAACACACAACTATCGAAGACTTTCGATTTCAGGCACTGAGGTATTTTGGACGAGAAGACGTCGCGAAGTTTCCCGAACGCTGCCCAACCGAGTTGGATTCGCCGATTGACCTCTCTCGAAGTTGGACCTGCCTAACCGGACCACTTGTCCTAAATAGACATATTCGTCTACAACTTCGAGAGTCGAGCCCCCAACTCCAATGGGGGTGGGCACAACATGGATATTCGACATTTTGATTGAATCCTTTAAAGTAATCAAAATGTCGGGAAGTTAAAAAATATAAAAAAATAACATAGATAAATCGATAAATATTAGTAAGCGATAAAATCCGTAAATAATAGTTTAATTTCAATATTCATTCATATACTTTATTTATACAGGGTATATCAAGACTGCTACCGAAAATGAAGCCGGGTGGTAGTTTAAGCGACTTCAGACACAATGCAACAGAAAAAGTTGCAAAAAAAAGCGACAATTTTTTTTAAATTATTATATTTTATTATATATTATAATCTTCGTTTTCGGTAGCAGTCTTGAGATACCCGGTATAGGATCTTAAACATCGGCATCCGCAGCCGCGGATGTGAGCCTTTAAAAATCCGCATCCGCATCCGCATGCGCGGATGTGAAAAAATCGGCATCCGCAACATCCCTAATCTGTATACTACTCGAAGAGGACGCCATTTTGTACATGATTTTAAATTAGTTGGATTATATTATGTTTCGGGATACCAGCTTATAACAATTTGCATTTCCTGGTTTTATGGTAAATTAAACCATCATTCATTTTATTTCAGCTTTTCAAAAGGCGTGCTTTGTGGATCAAATTAATAGGATGTGACGGAAAATTAGACAGCTGGGTAAACACACTCGTTCAAAAATTGCATTCAGAAGACTAAGCATATTATAACTTTCTTAAAACCGTTTTCTCTCCCGCCACTCGAAATAAAGGTAAACTATAATCTATTTAATCTAAATAATAAAAATCCAGAGTATTCATCCTTGAGACGAAAATGAATGAAACCTCTTCTATAATCAGTCTCCCGGCAGCCTGTCTTCATAAACTGTCCTCCTGTGTATTAAGTGAAGCTACAACATGCATAATCTATAGATTATAAAATGTAGTTTCGAAGTCAGTTAGGTTAAATTTTTCAAATTTGAAGTCTGTATTCGAAAAAAATACGAAAATGCACCCAATCTACCATGCTTAATACTTCTTTATTTTTTATTTATTTTATTTTGGACACACACAAAAAGTGCAAAGTATAGAAAATAAAAAAATATGTAGGTATATTTTTTCCATTTTGTTACATTTGAGTTAGGTCTATATCAATAGGTTTTCTGTACTTTGTTATTTACGATTCTTTTGTAGAAGCTTGTTATTAGGAACTTAATTTATGAAAATTTTAAGTATATTGTAAATACTTGTTTGTAAGCTTTTTTAAAATAAATAAATAAAATAAAGTAGGATGTTATTCTATCCTTAGTAGTTACGTTACTATGAATTCTCTGATCTTCTATAATTTATAGAACACTCGGCAGGTTTTGTTTCTATGTATATATTATCATTACTATGTATTATTCCAGTTACGTAAATAATATAAGTATTAATAATTATACAAAGCCATCTTTCCTTTTTTGCTTTCTAACCTTTGTGAAAATATTGCAAAACGTCACGTTGTTTAATACTGACGCCCTTTATCCGCATCATTCATCGCAGCTGGTTAGACGCCAGATGTAAAACGTGAGGCCGCGGTTTCGATGCCCGCTCAAGAAGAGACAAATATTTGAGTGACTTGATATTTTTTTCAAATCGGGGTGTTAGTGAGACCAAAAAGTCTCTCGTAGTTTCTGATACCCACGACACATGATTATCATTTGTAGGGTCAGGACTATGAATTTGAATGTTGCGTCTATTTATTTATTTAGTTAAAATAATTATGGGAAAATGTATGACCTGGTAACCCTGCTTTTTTTTTACTTTATGTCTGTCCCTTACGGTGGAACTCGAATGTCGAGTCCATTTGATGCTACGTCCATGCGATTAAATGTACTGGCTAAGTGGGCCGTGCGCTGTTAAGAGCAACTTATTATTTGAATGGCGTTCCAGTATTCGGGCGTTAGTCTATTAGTTTGAGCGCGAAGGGGTAACAAACATACAAACTTTCGTTTTTATAATATTGAGTAGCATAAATAAAAATACACCGTATCAATAAATCTAGTGAGTATAAAAAAGTAATATGATTTTATTTAAACTGATACCTTTAGCAGCAGAGAATGCAACACCAGAGTAGCAGTATCTGTCTAATATAATTGTAGTGCCAGCTTCCAATGTTTTGATCATGTTTTGGGCTTTCTCCCAACGGTTTGCAGAGAACAGTAGATGTATTGCTTCATCAGACATATCAATCTGTAATATTGTACACCAATGCATCTTTAACCTATTTACTACTCCACTTTGTGTAGTATAGTTACATAGTGTAAAACAAAGTCGCTTCCCACTTTTGTTGCATAGTATAAATTATATAAGCATAGTAGAGCTTTCAAACTATGTAACAAATTCAATGTGGCCTTTATCAATGAACAAGGTGATTCAAGACAAAGTTTTTCCATCCATATTATAGCAGAGGGCAGCTGACGATTTCAAAGTGTTGTAATAATATGGTATAATAGCTGAAAATGAGGTATTAAATATATCACATATAACACAATGAATAAATAAATACACCCAACAGTCACATACATAGTCCTGACCCCACACTAAGATCGAGTCTTGTGTCGTGGGTATCAGGAACTACGAGAAACTTTTCGGTCTCACAAACACCCAGACCCGGAAGAAATATTTGTGGGCCGCACAAACATTTCTCTCGGTGCGGGGATCGAACCCGCGGCCTCTCGTTTCACAGGCGGCGTCTAACCAACTGCGCTACGGAGGCTGTCAATGACTTTTAACTTTTTCACATTTTTGTATTTTCTTAAAAAATATAATAAAAACATTCGTTTATATATTTAATAAGTTATAGAGATATATGATTTATTAAAAAGCCATAAAAATACCATGCCACTTTAACCCTTATCACATAACATATGTTTAATTCCAATACAAGATATGTTGTGAATTTTATGCCTCTTACAGCCATCATCATTAAAATAAATATCTTGAAAATAACACAACAATAAATGGAAGGTAACACTCACTTTTTTCGTTAAATATTCATTTATTACGGAACCAATTGCAGTTTCTCGTGCAGGAAAATTTCTGTATTCAGCATGAATGTTCTTTTTCTTCAAATTTTCAACTAAAATTTGAAATAAAATAATATAAAAATTGTCTTCCACATTTTTTTCTTTTCTTTGTTCTATCTGTAATCTCCAATTTAGTTATAATATGATTCTGAAATCTGGTTGGAGTTATTATACCGGGTATATCAAGACTGCTACCGAAAACGAAGCCGGGTGGTAGTTTTAGTGGCTACAAACACAATTCAATTAAACATTTCGCATAGAAACGCGACAATTATTTTTTATGATTTTTTAAATATCGTCGTTTTTGGGTGGTAAATCCATAGTTTTTGCTAAAATAATAATTTAAACTCTTCTATACCTTAGAGTATTTATAAATAAAAGGGCATACACTATTATTTTAGGAAAAAATGTATATACCACCCAAATATGGCCATAGGAAAAAAAATAACAAAAAAAAATTGTCGCTTTTTTTTGCAACTTTTTCTGTTGCATTGTGTCTGAAGTCGCTTAAACTACCACCCGGCTTCGTTTTCGGTAGCAGTCTTGATGTACCCTGTATAATACGTAGTTTGGGATTTTGTCTCTAGACCATTTAATAACACAATTTGCATGGTTAACACCTTATGAAGACTTCAGTGCTGCAGGTTTGCAGCATTGACTTCCGAGCAACCATTTTGACTACTAGAACATAATCAACATAACAAGATCCTCCACAAATCTCAACCCATTTTTATTGCATAAATTACAGTGTGTCAGTGCTCACTTGGTATAAAATCCTCGGCACTGATTAAATTTTACAGAATGTTGAAAATTGCCATCTTTTGTTACGCAAGGGCGAAGGGGCTGAACTTCCCGTAGCGCTGGAGACGATGCAGAAGCTAATTTGTATTGACAACAAGTGTTTTAAGGGTTAGATTGCTGTAATAGATATTTCTCAGGAATAGTGCGTTAGCTTTTCATGGGAGTGGTACCAAGGGAAGTGCGACACTCCCCCTCCCCCTCCACTCCTCCCAACCCACCCCCTTGTGCTGCCCTATTCTAAATTCTACCACTTCGGCTCATTGTTTTGATTTTGATTCGCTTTACATCACTCTGCCTAATAGGCACTCGGCATTATTCATAACTAGCTGACCCGGCGAACTTTGTTCCGCCTTAATGGCAATAAACAAGCAGTTTTTTTTAATTGGAAAAAATACAAAAAAATTAAATACCTACATTAATCATTCATAATTATTTCTGTATTTTAGTACATTTAAGTACCTTGTGATACACGACATTTTTTGTTTTATTATCAGGCGCAAAAACAAACAAACTTTCTAGCTGACCCGGCGAACTTTGTTCCGCCTTAATGGCAATAAATAAGCAGTTTTTTTTAATTGTAAAATCATTAATTTATAATTCGTCAGTTTCTCCGGAAAACTTTAATGCACCACAATACTCGCAAACTACGTCCATTTGCCCAATGCAAACGCTAGGATGCAAGCTGTAATCATTGCTGCAATCGTATTGAAACGCTACTCGATTCAAATCAGCACTTGATAAATATCTTGTTCTGCGTCGCAAATTATCTATTTGTTGACCTCTGTTGTTCGCTCGACGATTCTGTATTGCTAACCGAGCTGTTTCACGAGCTGCTTCACTTTGCTCTCGTGATTGAGAAGCACGAAGTCGAGCCATACTATCTCGACGCTGTTCACGTGCAATTTCTTGTTCTTCTTCAGTCCTTTCATTTGCATTATTTCGTATTCTTCTTGCATTACGGCTTTGTCGGGAAAGATTCGATCGTCTTGGTCGCGGCATTATTAATTAAACTTCACTTCACCTAAAAACTCAAATTTTAAACCATACCGAGTTTTATAGTTCACTTCACTTTTTACGAATGGGCAATGGCACTATCATTACATTATAATTGTTAATTATTTATTTAATAGAAATAGTTTTATTATTGATTTCTTACAAATATCAAATTGTCATCCATACGTCATTACATATCTGTCATTATAGATATTTTTTTTATTTTACTTCACACCAAATACATGTTATTTTTCGTATAAGCTCTTGTATATCTAAACATGACGTAGCTATCCTAGTGTCCTGCTCAATTCCATCCCATCCCGTCTATTCAGTCACTTCCCGATACGTCCCGTCCTTTCTCTTCATTATCCATCCCGTCTTATACCGTCACATTTCTTAATGAAATAACAATTATACCGGGTATCTCAAGACTGCTACCGAAAACGAAGCCGGGTGGTAGTTTTAGTGACTACAAACACAATGCAACTAAAAATTTCGAAAAGAAACGCGACATTAATTTTTAATGATTTTTTAAATATCGTAATTTTTGGGTGGTAAATCCATAGTTTTTGCTAAAATAATAATTTAAACTGTTTTATACCTTAGATAGCTTATAAATAAAAGGGTATACACTGTTATTTTAGGAAAAAATGTATTTACCACCCAAATATGGCAATAGAAAAAAAATACAAAAAAAAATGTACCGCTTTTTTTTCAAAATTTTCTATTGCATGGTGTCTGAAGTCGCTTAAACTACCACCCGGCTTCGTTTTCGGTAGCAGTCTTGATATACCCTGTATTTAACTGGTTTCTCAACACACCGGCAACGCCTAATTTGAGAACCCCTGCATTATTCTCCATATGTAAAATTGTTATTTCAATAAAGATTTTTCATTTTCAAGTGATATTCTATCTTGAAAAGAAGTAAATCTTCAAGTGTGAATATTATTTATTTAATTGTCCTATATTTATTTAGCTTCATAATATATTCTCTTTTGAGTACACAAAATTAATTTCTCATCGCATCCATAAATATTTGACAACCAATTTAAATGTCAATTACCTTTTATTACTGTCATTAATTTACATCTTTAAAACCTTAAATACGCCATTAATCGAATATTATGGATATATGTTGTCGATTCGAAACCTTTATTTAAATACGTTATTTCATTTGCGGGAAGAGTTTACCGTATCGACGGGATGAACATTAAATGTTTGACAGTTACAAACCCAAGAACATTTTGTATAAGAAAATGTTAATAAGCTAATAGAAACTCGGGAAACCGGGAACGTGATAAAAAGTATCCTATGTCCTTCTCCTGGTTCTAAACTACCTCCCCACCAATTTTCAGCCAAGTCAGTTCAGCCGTTCTTGAGTTATAAGTGGTGTAACTAACACGACTTTCTTTTATATATATAGATGCCCGGGCAATGTGATAAATTGATTGGTTATAATCACATTGCCCGCTCTTATTGGGCATTATGAATAATGCCCGATAAATCACTTAGCCCATAACATATACATAGAATAAAAGGAATGATAATATATATAAATAAAATTAATGAATGATAATATATATAAATAAATAGTTGGGGTGTAAGTGGTCCACCAACACCTAAGGACCAAAGCCAACCTCACCTGCTCGCGGTGCACTCTGCTGACCTTACGAACGAGGCAATGGCGAACCTTTGGTTCCCAATTTATGGGTTGTGGGGGTCAGACGGCGGGTCGCCCCATGTAATACCAAAAGCTCCGTCATATCAAATGGCATGAAAAAAAGGGAACAGTGTTGGTACGGCTAGGGCGTCGCCGCAAAACGACGCGCAGGCCCATCGCCCTAAGCCTGTGACAAGTGGGCAAGGGCTACCGCGCACGGTACGGGCGCGGCCAAAGACGCGAGTACCAACAAAGATCCGTTTCGCCACATGGAACATTGGCTCTCTCACCGGTAAATGCCGAGAGCTTGCAGATGTTCTTGAGAGACGTCATGTGCAAGTCGCGTTTCTTCAAGAGACGCGATGGAAGGGTGGCAAGTCTCGGGATATCGGGCCGGGTTACAAACTGATTTACAGTGGATCTCCCACTGGCCGGAACAGTGTTGCCATAGTGTTGTCTTCGAGCGTTCGGGAGAGTATTCTTGAAGTCGACAGACGGAGTGACCGGCTTGTGCGGGTTAAAGTAATGATTGAGGGGGTTGTTACCAACTTGATCAGTGCTTAAGCCCCGCAAGCTGGTTGTTCGGAGTCGGAGAAAGAAGCCTTCTGGACCCTTGTTGATGATACTATGCGTAATCTGCCCCAATCCGAGAGCATTGTGGTGGGTGGGGACCTGAATGGGCATGTAGGTGAGGACCGTCGGGAGAATGAGCGTGTTCATGGCGGCTATGGCTTTGGCGCACGTAACGCAGAGGGGGACTCTGTTCTCAGAGCCTGCCTTGTGGCAGACCTGGCCGTTGTGAATACGTTCTTCCAAAAGAAACCCGAACATCTCATCACATAAAAAAGTGGGTCCCACTCAACACAAGTTGACTACCTGCTCATAAGGAGATGCCACATCAGCAAAGTGACCAACTGCAAGTTTATCCCGGGAGAATGTCTCACGACACATCATCGTCTCCTTGTTATGGATGTGAAGGTAACACCGAAACCCAAAGTGACCGAGTATCGAGCACCAAGGATAAAGTGGTGGTTGCTGGATGGACCTGCTGTGCATGGTTTCCGCGAAGCTTTTATCCCCTTACTAGAAAATAGTATGGGGATCGAAGATGTGGGGGAACTGTGGGGCGGCATTCAGTCAGCAATCACCACCCTTGCGAAGTCGAAGCTCGGAACAACTAAGGGCGGTCGCACCCTTGACAGGGAGACTTGGTGGTGGAGTGGGACAGTCCGGGAATCCGGCAATTCTCAGGAAGAAGACACTCTTCAAAAAGTGGCAAGCGACTAACTCTCCTGAAGACCGCGCTGCGTATAACCTCGCCAAACGCGCTGCAAAGCGAGCTGTGGCCAAGGCCCGACACGAGTCTCTGACTCCTCTGTATGAAAAGTTGGAGACTGTGGAGGGTCAAAAGCTCATCTATCGGCTCGCAAAGACTCGGGAAAAGGCGACACTCGACATTACCAAATGTCGATGTGTCAAGGATTCCCGAGGCGCCTTGGTATGTGAGGCTAGCGCGGTGAAGGAGAGGTGGCGCTCTTACTTCCACGGTTTATTTAACACCATACCTTTGGGAGTGTCTTACCCTGGATTGCTCCCGAACCAATGTCTTGTTGCACCTGTTGCACCTGAAGAAGTTCTCAGTAGTCTTCGTCGCATGAAGAACCGGAAAGCGGTAGGGCCTGACCATATTCCGATAGAGGCGTGCAAGTCGTTGGGGCTTCATGGTGTGGACCTTCTTGCTGCGTTATTTAACCTCATCCTGAATACCAAAAACATGCCTGACTCATGGCGGTTGAGTGTGATAGCTCCCGTGTACAAGGGTAAAGGCTGTGTTCAGGAATGCGGTAATTATCGTGGCATTAAGGTCATGAGTCTACCATGAAGCTCTTCGAACGCGTCATCGAGTCCAGGCTCCGCCAAGAGTGTACTGTCTCTGAGTGTCAATACGGCTTCCGTCCTGGCAGTGGGACTACCGACCCGATATTTGCACTCAGGATGCTCGGCGAGGCATACAGGGCGAAGACGCCACTGCACATAGCTTTCTTGGACCTGCAGAAGGCCTTCGACTATGTGCCGCGACAGGCAATCTGGTGGGCGATGAGGGTGAAAGGGATACCGGAAGTCTATGTGGACATTATCAGAGACATGTACCTCCGATCCAAGTCCTTCGTCCGGACCGCCGTTGGCGATACGAATCCTTTCCCGATTGATGTCGGTGTGCACCAAGGCTCGGCGCTGAGTCCATTCCTCTTCAGTGTTGTGCTCGACGCTATTACGTCTCACATCCAGGACCCTGCGCCCTGGTTGTTGATGTATGCCGATGACATTGCACTGGTGGAGGAGGACCGGCGACTTTTGGAGCGCAACCGGTGGAAGGAGACACTCGAGAGCGGTGGTCTGAAGTTAAATGTGGCGAAGACCGAGTACATGGCTTGCGGGAGTACGGACCCCCAAAGCATCGTGATAGGGAACGAACTTGCCGTGAAGACGGACAAGTTCAAGTACCTTGGGTCCGTACTGCATGAGTCCGTTGACATCGACCTTGCCGTCAAAGCCCATATAAGCGCTGCTTGGGCTAAGTGGAGGGAGGTCTCGGGCATACTCTGCGACCGCAGGATGCCGATGAGGCTCAAGGGTCTCATCTATAAAAGCATCGTGCAGCAGGTGCTCCTGTATGGTTCTGAGACGTGGCCTGCCCTCAAGCGGCACGTCCAGGAGGTCCACGTCGCGGAGATGAAGATGCTGCGGTGGATGTGCAACGTTACGCGTTTGGACAAGAAACGTGCAACGTAACGAGCACATCCGTGGCAGTCTTGGTGTCCGCGATGTGGCTAAAAAACTCCAGGAATCTCGCTTGAGATGGTATGGTCACGTCCTAAGGAAACCGCAGGAGTACGTCGGTAATGTGTGCCTGAGCCTCAATATTCCCGGACCTCGACCGCGGGGTAGACCCAAGAAGCGCTGGCTCAATGTCGTCAAGGAAGATATGAGGGTCAATGGCTTTACTATTGAGGATGCCGAAGATCGGACGAAATGGAGGAGAATTTGCCTCAAGGCGGACCCTGGCACCAGCCGGGATAACGCCAGGTAGAAGAAGATGAAGATAATATATATAAATAAAAATTAATTTCATATACTATATGTACTTAAAATATAAAATAAATGCAACATAATACACACTAGTGATTCTGCCAAAATAACCAACAAAAAATGCTTGACTGTCCTTCAAATGTTACACAAGTACTAGACGCCCTGGTTTTGAGGAGGAGTCCGTTCCATAGAAGACTGTGAGATGGATTGTGATAGATAATTTCTTAATATTTCAAATAAATGGTGTACTACCATTGAGGTATACAACTGGAGGGGACATCTAGACCAAATAATTTGGAACATTTGCAAGGGTACATGTACCTGACAGTTGTAATTTTTGTTATTTATTCTAATTGCTTTAAAAAAACGGTATTCCCAACTGAAGACCTGTAAAAACCATTCCAGTTCACTTGAAAATATAGAATATAATTCCATACGTAAATTAACGATAAGATGAATAAAGTAGCAAATTAAATTATGTACCAACACCGTTTTGGCAAATGTTATATTTAAAAAAAAAATAGAATAAGATTAATGTTTATTTTTTATACAAAAGTATATTCTAGTAGGATAACTGAATCATAGGTGTTGTTGTTTTTAAAATCTATATAATAATGTAGTCTTCTAAGTTATTAAAAATGTATGAATATATTGTGCTTTTATAACTTATTTTGAAACATTAGGTAAGATATGTAACAAATATAATATATTAATTCATATCTGCAGCAATGCCAACTTGATCTATAATAGCAAAGCGCGCACAAAATTTCTTCGACGCATCTGCTCCAGTTGTAATACCTCAATGTGTACTACCAACAAAATGTTTAACTGAGGTCAATGACGTTTTACAAATAGACACGTCATACACTAACATAATGGCACAAAAAAATGGCGCGAGGCATATTGTAATTTCAAATTGGTTTGAAGAAAGAGTAAAAAAGCAAGATACAAAAGTTCGAAGAAGATGAATAGACATCGCTAGTTACGTAACAATAAGTGCCGCACGGTTATTGGCCAAAGCGCGTGTGACGTAACACCAAGCACGAAGTACGGGATGACGTAGCGAGAGCTGTCAAACGTCGCCATAAGAGCGAATTTATTAATTTTATTTAATAAAAAATTAAATTAGTGTGTACTTGCGCACTAAATAAAATATTTTTTGTTTCACAGTTTCAGAATAATTTCTACATTATTTTAAATCACTCTAATCTATTTTTTTGCATTTGGTTTTGAGTATACAAATAGTCAGAGAAACGTGTATCCACGACATTGGTTGCAGCGTGACTGATTGCAAGTGAGGCAATTACCTTCCAAACGTCTTGCCATTATAAAGCTCGGACAACGCATCTATGCTTTATAAACATCTTAGACTGAGGTTAAAAAAATAATCAAAACAGTCCTAAAATGTAAAGAATCTATTATTCACGAAATCAAACAACTAGCGTTTACCTAAGATTTTGCTTTGAGTTGATTTACCGGTCCTATCCACGCCTTCAATAACTATTATAGCTCCTCGTTTCATGTTTACACTAACACTTCGTTATTCTCAATCAAAATTACCACAGCTCTCTGGAGTCTGGTGACGAGATTCAAGAATTATAAACAAGCTTCTGACGCGAGAGAATATCAATACAATTTCCAATTTGGGGATGTAATACTAGCAGAAACCAGCAGAAACCATACAGCTCACAACTGACAGCTCTAACATGCAGGGCGCGTTCCATTAGGCACTCACGGCGCCCAAAACACTCATTTCCCCGTTCCATTTGACGACCACGATCTTCGTGGTCGCGGTGAACACGTCCTTGATGACGTCATGACAAACGCTCACGACGCGACGCGATGCACGGTGGGTCGAAACGGCTATTTTTGTGACAAAGGATTTTTTTTCGGACTTTCCAATTTTTTTGAGGCCAACGTTTTGATATTATCATTCCTTACACTATTCATTCTTTGTATTTTTTTGCTAAACCCTATAATTTCGGCAAAAAAAAATATTTTAGGTTTTTAATGTATGGAACGCACTATAAAAACCTAAATTTCTACGAAGTCCTGCTAGATCCTGCGTTAAAACCTTATTTTTCTGAATCCTGGCCTGTTCTACTTTACTTGTACATTTCGAATGTCTGCACTCTGCATTGACTTGCAACTTTTCCAGTTATAGGGATTGGAAAAATGGTAAAAATAGTACTATTTCTAATTGACATTTTAAGTCAATTTAACCACAAGATAGTAAGACAAAAACATTGTGGATATACAAACTATTATATAAATATCTAATAGATTCACACAATAGAAGTAAATAAGTAAATATTTATTAGCATAATTGGTTGTTGTACCCAAAACATGTGGTTACACAATTAACGTAAACACAGTAATAAATCATAAATGCAAATGGATGACAAAGGATTACCTTCAGTCATTAACATTGATGACATCTGGAGATTACAGGTGCATTTAGTTAATTGTTTTACAACTACTGTTTGTTTATTGTCTTTAATTAACTAAAAAATAACAAACATTCTCGTGATATCGATTGAAAACATGTTTTGTCCTTTTACTTAGTTTTATCATTAATGAGAGCATCTAAGGCAATAAAATTTGTTTATTACCCAGGGTATAAAATGACTTATATTTTGAATTCATTCTTAATGTACATTTATCCGTACTACTATCCATACCATTTTATTTTGAATCCTTGTTTCGGTATCATGGAGGGTCTAGTTTCTAATCTCGATTTGTTTGTTGTTTTAAGAGACCAGCTTGGATCTCTATCAGATAGCAAAAAACTTTCTGATTTTCTGCAACAGAAAATAAACGTAACTGAAGAAAATAGTGTAGTGCTTCAAAAGTTTTGTGTAAAATTCTGTTCTTCTATAACTGCTAGATGGCAAAAATGCAATCGTATATTTTCTAACTTCATTTAAAAAAAATGGTGATTGGCTAGAAACTGAAATAATTTGGCCTAAAGGACTAAAATTAAACGAAATACACGAAGAACATGAAGTACATGAAGAACACGAAAGACATGAAGAGGACTTAAGTCTTGAGAATCTGTCTCCATCCATATCGAAAGCTTCTACAGCTTTGATTAGTCCCAGAAAATCATTCGATGATTTGTCCAACAAACAAAAACGAAGACGAGTAGACCAAATTCAAAATAATTTGTCTCAGGAAGAATTAATTGCAGCTACATCCAATACACTGAAATGTAATGGACAAGAAGCCATCGCTAATATAAATAAATAAATAACACCCAACAGTCACATACATAGTCCTGACCCCACACTAAGATCGAGTCTTGTGACGTGGGTATCAGAAACTACGAGAGACTTTTCGGTCTCACAAACACCCAGACCCGGAAGTAATATTTGTGGGCCGCACAAACATTTCTCTCGGTGCGGGGATCGAACCCGCGGCCTCCCGTTTCACAGGCGGCGTCTAACCAACTGCGCCACGGAGGCTGTCAAAATATAATAAACCATTTACTTAAAAATCCAGAAGATATAACAAAAGTAAATAATTGCTTGAATGCAAAAAAATATGTTCCATACACTGCTGATAAAGCGTTGGCGCTACTTGTTTCCCTAAATTTGTCGAAGGCACAATATATAAACCTAAGAGAATCAGCAAGCGAAAAAGGCTTTCAATTGTATCCTTCGTATTATAAATTAAAAGAATCAAAATTCAAATGTTACCCAAGAAAGGAGGATATGACATTTAGTGATTGCACGGCATCGGTTAAATTGCAAGCTCTGCTCAACTTGACGGCCTCAAGGCTTTTGGATACAATTGAGTTCGATTTAGATTCTGCAACTGACCTGAAGCTTATCAGTAAATGGGGCTTTGATGGATCCTCGGGGCAAAGTAATTATAAGCAGATCTCTGAAGTAGGCGTGAACGATTCCAGTATATTTATGGCAAGTCTTGTTCCAATAAGACTACAACATGATGATGGAAAGGTTTTATGGGAAAACGATCGAAGTTCATCCACATTTTACTGTCGTCCCATTATGTTTACGTTCACAAAAGAAACACAAATTACTGTAGCAGCTATAAAAGCCGGTATATCAGGGGAAATCGAGGAATTCCAGCCATCTATATTTAGGAAAGTGAAAATTGCCCACGAATTAATGATGACAATGATTGACGGCAAAATAACTTCATAGTTTTCTGAGACTTCAACAGCAGTTTGTGACATTTGCAAAGCGAAACCAACAGAAATGAATAATTTGGAATCCCACAAACTGCGGTCTATGAATGAAGAAATGTACCAGTATGGATTGTCATCATTGCATGCGTGGATAAGATGTATGGAGTGCCTACTCCACATAGCGTACCGTTTGGAGATTAAGAAATGGAACTGCAGGGGTGACGATAAAGAGAAAATGAAGACCAGAAAGTCTGCAGTTCAACAAGAATTTAAAGAAGAATGTGGCTTGCTAATTGATATAGTGAAGCAAGGAGCAGGCACCACTAATGATGGTAATAAGGCTCGAAGATTTTTTAAAAATACAGGCATGACAGCACGTATCACTGGCATTAATGAGCAGTTGATAAATAATTTTTATATCATTCTACAAACCATTGCGTCTGGAGAGCGTGTTGATATTACTAAATTCGCTTTATTTTCTACCGAAACCGCAAAACTATATGTTGATTTATATCCATGGTATTATATGCCTTCCAGTGTACATAAATTATTAGTTCATGGGGCCGACATAATTAAACATTTTGGGGCTATACCCATTGGGAAGCTGTTGGAAGAAGCCGCAGAAGCACGGAACAAAGACTTCCGAAAATATAGGGAAAATCATTCCCGAAAAATTAGTAGGATATCTTCGAATGAGGACATCTTACATAATCTCCTTTTGTCATCTGATCCAAAGATCACAAGTCTTAAATCACGCATGACAAAAAACATGTTATGGTTGAAAAACATATATATATATAACATATATGGGTGAAAACCAGAAGATAAGTCTTCTGGTATTGATGGCAAATGCAGAAGCTCTTTAGCTTTTGTTGAGAGAACCAAAATTCTAAGGAATTTATTAATGTAGAGAGTATTTTAGAAGATCTACAAAACAATAGTGATAGTGAGTAGTATATGGGTATAGGCTTTATACTAGCCTTTTTTATTATTATTTTTTAATTGGGGTTATTTCCATCAATTGTGTTTTTTTTAATCTGGCACGGCACATATACAAGTTTTCCTTGGTATTTGTTAATTTATTAGATTAATTTATCTTATTTATGTCAAATTTACTGAAGATAATTGTAAAAAACTTTTGGGAAATATTGAATTTTATCATTTCTTTCGAACTGCATAACTGAAAAAGTTGCAGGTCGATGCAGACGTTCGAACTATAGAAGTATATTAGAACAGACCAAGATTCAGAAAAATAAGGTTTCAACGCAGGATCTAGCAGGATTTAGAAATTTAGGTTTTTATAGTGCGTTCCATACATCAAAAATCTAAAATATTTTTTTAGCCAAAATTATAGGGTTAAACAAAAATGTACAAAGAATGAATATGGTAAGGAATGATAATATCGAACCGTTGGCGTCAAAATAATTTGGAAAATCCGAAAAAAACATCCTATTTCACAAAAATTGCCATTTCGACCCACTGTGCGACGTGACGCGGTCCGGTAAATATCGTTCCATTTGACGATCACAACGACCACGCTCACGACCTCGATATTTACCGTTCCACTAGCTTGTGAGTGTTAAGCTGAAAACACATTGTAGGTTTTTGTCTTACGCATAGAGTAAAGAGTACAAAACTATGGTAAAGAGCGCGACTGATATGGTTCGTACGGGTCGTCAGAGAGCCCGCGTACGTTTTTATTTCTTTTAATTTCATTGACAAAGGACGGTTTTCTCGTATGCCAATGACTAAGCTTTTAGTGATGAAAGAGTCGATTTAATGTACTATTTATCTCATCTCTATATAAATAAATAAATAATATATTTTTTAAAATGAAATTAATCCTAGTTGGCGCTTATTATAAACAGTCCTAAGTCTGTGATAACCTGTGGTACTAGAACATTCGAGTTTTCAACTGTTTTATTGTCAAAATCAATGATTCAATTAATATTAAATCACACATCAATCAATTATATAATACTA